>JAUESP010000306.1:11910000-12207500 GCA_030914335.1 Drosophila borborema
TCTCTCTCTGTGTGGGTCTCTCAACTCAATATCTTTGTTTCCCTCAGTATCTCGGGTTGGTAGTAAGCGCTTCTATAACCGCCATGAAAACCCTTTAGCCAGTCATTCGCCAGTCTCTTTTTGAAGTGCAGAGTGAGTAAGTCGGCGAATCGTTTATTTGAATGCAATTGACTGAAGGCTTAGCCGGGCAAAATGTGCGGCCGCATTGGGACTTAGTCTGTTGGCGACATGTTGGCTTATGGCTGAGCCGTTGAAGTTGACAATGATGGCCAACGTTGATGTTGCCGCCTGTCCGACTGTTTGCCATTGAGTAGCTACAGCTGCATCAGCAACAGGAGTTGCAGCAACAGCACGCATACATGCATTTCCGCATCCGCATCCGTTTCCGCTTTGTGCATTGGTAAGCAACTGAAAACAGGCAGCAAACATATACAAACACACAGACACACAGGCACAGGCACACACACGCACAGGCACACGCACACGCCCATAAACATGGCGACAGCAACAGACACTGAGTGGTAGGCAAAAAGACAGCCGGCAGCAGCAGCAGCAGCAGCAGCAGCAGCAGCAACAATAATAAGAGACAGTCGCGAGAAACGATGTCTGCTAACAGGACTGGCAGATACTCTGTAGTTATGCAAAGACTATATATATAGTTCTATAAGCAGTGCTACATTATTAATAATATATTAATAATTTAAAGAAAGTTGTTTATTGCTTCTTTACTATTCTTAATAGTCTTCCCGTACGAGGCAACAAAAATAGCTTGAATACATGAATACTTTGAATTCATCTGTTTTAAAATGATTAACATATATAAATAAGTCTTAACTGACTTTGCTGACAAAAAGAGAAATTTGAACATATAAACAAACTCAACTCTACAGACCATGCTCGCTCTGCCTGTTACATATCTTTCTTACGCTCAACACACTCTCAGTTTTGAAATTTGAAAGAGTACAGGGTACAGACCTCTACAAAGACAGCGACGGCGACAACTGTCATGGGTTTTATGGCCACATTTGCCAATTGTTTGTTGAATTGTTGACGTAAATGTCACTCGAATGAAAGGCTCGTCGTATGGGCATGGACATGGGATGGGCGTGGGCGTGGCGCTAGCGCTGCTAGCAGCAGGCATGGCTTGTTGCCTTCTTGCTTCAAGTTATTACTGTCACCACTTTTGCTGCTTCTTCTTGTACTTCTCGGCAGCCGTCAACGCATCCGACGGCATCGTTAATCTTATTTAAGGTAAAACCATAGCACATTATTTGGCCAAGTCCCTATATGGAGAATCCGCATTCCGCACCTGTTTGAATTGGGTAACACGACTCCGAACCGAGAGCAGATAAGATGAAAAAGTTGCTCAAGCAAAAATGAATTACATAATGCGAGGGGTGCACGAACAGTAATCGAAATCGAATCTAATTCGTTTTATTGAAAATGATTCGATTATAAACTCAGATTATGGCTGATATATTTGTCGTCGAAATGCCAAATGTGCAAATGTTCGTTTCATAGAACTGAAAATAAATTCTTTCACATGAACAAATTTGTTTTCTAATAGAAAAATTCGGTTGCATACTCAAATCCTAGCTATAGAATATCTATTGAAGATGTCGCAAAATTACAATAGATAATAATTAAATCATTTATATAATTACATGTGCATTCGGCTTGAGCTCAGTTCAAGAAAGTTAATCGAAATTGAGGTAAACATATTTTGCATAGTCATGAAAATAAATTGATTGCATTAACTACCTTAAATATTATTATTCTGTCATTTCCCTCATATTTTATTAATTTTCTCAACCGATGACAGCTTTCACCAAAGGCAGCTGATATTCAATTCGTACGATGTAAAGTTCTTTTTTTTTTATTCTTTTGGCATTTTATTTAATTTACGTACATGGCAGACCCTGTTGGTGGACATTCCAATGCTCCACGTAAAGAGCAAGCGACCAACAAACTACAACATGGAAAATATTAAATTTATTGTGAAATGCATATACACATATATATATAAAAATATATATAAATTTATAATATGCTTATATATACATATATATGTACATAAAATGCATATAGGTGAGAGAGGAGACAAGTTGGTCTGCTTGCTGCCAATAAAACGTAATATAATCTTTTATAAAATGGAAGGGCAATATGTGATTTAGGTCAACTTGAACACAGAGTGTAGGACTTTTTGCTTGTTTTCCAATTGAGTGGCATCTGAGCTACAGAATGTAAGAGACTGGAAAACGAAAAATAAATAAAAAAAAATATGTTGGACCTCATTTAATTACGCAAATCAAATTATGAGTCTGCACTTTGGTTTTTTTTTTCTACAAGGAGAAACTGCTAAAATGTATACAAAAGAACCATATTCTTGTAAATATTGACTTGAATTATTTTACTATTTCACGTGCAAATTGCAGAAATTATTTTAAAGCACCACAAACATTTCAATTGCTCAATTACTATAAAAGCTATAAATATTATTTTATTTTATTTTATTCATCTGCCAAGAGCCGGATCACATTATCTTTGTTTCTGGTAATATAGATTACTTATAAAGCAATAGTGACTAAACGACTTAAGTGGCTTTAGTCTTAAAACCTGAAAAATGTATATATACATATATATTTCAATGCTACATAATAAATAAAATATTAATCACAAGTGAAATTAAAATGTATTTTTAAGTACTTATATATAGAGTGAATTTACTATCAAATTAAGTAAAATTCTTGAATGGATTGTCATCAATAAGTCTTTGACCAGATTGCTGAGCCATTGAAGTAATCAAATCCTTTGCTATCTTACTCAAACTGACCTCGTTAGGCTAAGACCAAGTGGGCGAGTGTAATGGTTACACTAACACGATGTCCAAAATTGATGGCTCAAACAGTGAAAAAAAGTGTGAGAGGGGAACTAGTAAAAGAGATGGCGATAAAATGCTGCCGCTGCTGCTGCTGCTGTAGCTGCTTTTGCTCATGATATACATACCTTCCGCTTGGCCGCCAGTTGCTCCAAATGCAGCGGGCGATGTTTGCATTGCGTCGCAGTTTTTTTTCATTCGTGTTGGTTTTAATTCAATTTAACAATCGCGTTTTTCTCATGCACTTTTCACTGTTTTTCTTTTTCCCTCTTTTGCTCTGCCGCTTCTGCTGCGCTGTGTGTTTTGCATTGTTGCTGCCAACGAAGCGAACCGGAAGTTGCACAGCAGCAGCAGCACCAGCACCAGCAGCACCAGCACCAGCAGCAGCAGGAACAACAGCATCAACAGCAGCCATTAGCGCAAATGAAATTGGATTTTGTGCCCCAAACACTCAAAGAAATTTAATCAAAAGACGCCCTGCATGCTCCATGCCATCCGCCATATTTGGCACATTTTTTTGGCCTGGCATTTTTATATAATATAATCATTATTAAATAGTTTGCAAATATTTCTATTCGTCTAACGTTCGCTACATTCGAGTAATGATTGCTAGTAATATTTTGTTTGTATATTGTATTGCTAAAACCATGAGCAGTAGGTCGAAGAATAAATATTTTGTTGATACATATTTTTCGATACATATGAAGCATGTAGGTCCACATACATTTTCAATACATTTACTTGCCGTATGTTAATAAGCTTTAGAACTTTATTAATATATAAAGCTTGAACAGTTTATACTTTATTATTTGTTTTATTTCAGGGTATATACACTTTGAATTGATTCATATATTTGTATATGTTAGGTTACAGAAAATAAACTTTTCTTCTTAAAGATAAACAAATATTTCTGCATACGCAATCCGAATCAATATGAAGCTTAAACTTTTGAGCTCATCCAGCGTGCATGAAATTGCTCTGTCGGAAATTTCGCCTGCTATCGATGAGATATATTTTGAATATAGTTCGCAAGTGTATACTAAATTCCAGCAGCTCGCTGCTTCCATCACAGTTCTCTGCATCTATAACAAATTTAACTGCTTTACATTTTTGCCTCCACTACTCTGGCTGCTGCCCCCCAGCGAAGTAATGGAGCCAAATGGAAAATGTGCATTTTGTTTATCCCTCTGGATTTTTTGCTTTTGATCAAGTTATCCATATTTACAGTAATGACCGAATAAATTCCTTGGATGCACTATGCTGCACTCATCTTTATATGATTCGAGACAGGCTGCATCAATAATTAAATTAATTCAGGTAGTTAGGTCCTGTGTATGATTTCAAAAGGTAATACATGTCTGCAATTAAATGTAAGTGGCTAACAATTGTGTCAATTTCATGTTTAAGAAATTGGGTCGTCGCAAGTCATAAATAAGCTTTTATAAATTGTATTTCGATGGTGTTTAAATATTGATTTGTTTAAAATCATATTAAAATGAACATTTATTTCATGAGCAAAAACCTATTCAAATATAAATAAATAAACATATTAACAGCGAATCAAATATGAGCTGATGCCAATTTTGTAATAATACGATTTAGTTTAATAATTATAATACAAATAATTATTGCCAAATTATTCTGTTTATTTCTAATATAGCATATATACACATTAGGAGCGAGTGTATTTTAGCCACAGCTTACAGTAAGCACACAGAGAGAGGGAGTGTGTGAGAGAGAGAGAGAGAGAGAGAGAGAGAGAGAGAGAGAGAGAGAGAGAGAAAGAGAGAGAGACAGAGAGAGGGAGTGATATGGAGAGACACACACACACACATACACATATCTATAATGACATTTAACTATAACTAAACCATTGATTATCTAGGTTGATAATATATCTAAAATTTAATTGGCGCGTCGTTCAAGCAATTAGGTCCACACAACGCGTTTGCGTGCAAACTTGGGCGGAACGGCGTTCTGCGGATTGACTACGTTCAATGAGCGCGTATTGTGCTGCCGTGGAGGGTCGATGCTTCCACGCACGGGTGGCAGATCCTGCCAGACATCCAGATTGAGATTGGTAAAGGAGTCGCTGACTTTGGGCATCAGCTCATTCTGTTCGCTTAGATCAGCCTGACTGTTGGAAGCGCTTGGCTGTTCAAATTTATCACATGACACGGCTTCTATGGCATCTGTGGAGCGTGGCGATGAGAGCTCCTGCTCTTTGTTGAGCTGTTCCAGTTGCTTGGTGGTCTGCTCAATGCCTGCAATGTGGGTGGCACGCAGCTCGACGATCGACTCCTGCTCGGCGACGTTCTCACGCAGCATGCCGCTCAACAGCTGCTGCTCCTGCTCGATGATTCTGTTTATGTCGCTGAAGCGCCGCAAGTGCTCCTCACGCCAGGTCTCCTCGCACTGCTGCAGCTTGTATTTGGCCTCAGATTCGTACATGGCGTCTATCTGACTGGCGGCCAGAGTTTCGGTTTCCAGCTGATCCTTGCATTTATTGAGCACCTCTTGCAGCTGCTCCGACTTAATGGCATATTTGGCCATCCGCTCGAGCATATTCACACACAGCGAGATCTGTTTGCGAAAGGCCTCGTTACGGTTGCGCATGAAGAGCTTGATTTTCTTCAGATTGAAGGCCTGGTTGACATCCGATTGTCGCAACATGAGTGCCGTTGACTCCTCCAACAAGGATTTCTCCTTTTCAAGTTCACTCATAAATAGGCGTAAGTGTTGCTCCTCCTGCTTCAGCTTTTCGGCCTGCTCTTGGTAATCCTTCAGCTCTGTCACATGCGACTCCTGCAGCGCACGTATATCCTTGATTTCCTGCTCGCGTATGAGCTGACGCTCCTTTTGCGCCTGCTCAGTGCGACTGATCTCCTGCTGTAGCAGTAGCTGCTGCTCGGCAACCAGCGCCTCGCGTTCTTCACGGTGCTGCTGCTGCTCGATTTGCTTGTCCAGCCAGTTGAGCTTGGCCAGCACCTCATTGTTCGTCTTGGACTGGAAGAGCAGCTTTTCGTCATCGACGCCATGACGCCAGCGACCGTACAACTTGGCCTCCATTTCCAGCTTGCGCTTGAGCTGCTCCTGCTCCTTGACTGACTGGTTAATGCGCTCCAAAGTCTGAAGATCATCAGGAATTTGACGACCCCGAGGCCGACGCTTGCGTCCCAGCTCCTGATCATAGATATCATTATCTTGCTCGAGCAGCTGTCGCAGCTTGGCCCGGCGCTCGTTCAGCTCCTGCTCCTTTTGCTGCTGACTCTTGCGCTGCTGCAGCTTCTTATCGGCCTTTTCGTAATAGGCCTTATTGGTCCAGTTATCGAAGCGTGACGTCACCTGACCCCAATGGTCGTAATACCGATTCACCTTGTGTATCGCCTCCACACGATTATTCTCCTGCTCCTGGCGCCAGGCATACGCTGCATGCTGGTAGTTCAACCGGCCCGACATGACCTGCAAGCAAAGCAGAGAAGAGAAGAGAGTGTGTGAAAACTGTGACCCGCTGAATGAATGACAAGTTCATAAACTTCTAGACACAGCCGTGCTCAGTCGTGCCTGAAGATGATGAAAAGCCAACGAGATTGCCTGAGTAGCAGAGGAAGAAAAAATAAACTTCAATTTGCCGTTTGAATGCGCTGCATGAGAATTTGTCAAAAAGCACAAACATGCGAGATATTAACTTTTGTAAGCAGACTTGTATTTGTTTTTATTTTTATTTATTTTTCAAACTTATTGAGGCTATAAATGTCGCACAGTCGAGAGGAAAATAGTGCTCTTAGGGATTATAAATATCAAAGTGCTTTGACGTTTGCAACAAGTGTAGAGCGATGCGAATAAAATATTTATGTTTATTTCAAATTCGATAGAATTAAATATAATATGCTCGAAAACAGAGAAAACAGAGATATATGAATGGAATAATATATTTGAGAATATGCTTCAAAACCGCTTCTTCTCAATCATTTTAATTCAAAGTGTAAATATTAAAATCGAGCACACGAGGACTTCCACTCTAATGCTGATTATGCTTGGGACTGTATCTTAACCAGTTTTAAAAATGTCAAGAGCTTCAATTGCACATTTTATACGTTATGTATATGTATTTAACGTATGTGCATAAGTGAATAACACGGCGTGAGTCATGCGTAAATAGTGCTCTTATTAAACATATTTAAGAAAATATATAATTCCAGCTTGCTTTAAATACAATACAACTTACGTAAAACCATAACAGTGGGCTTTCGGTTAAGTAACTGCCAGGAAGCTGTTAGTTTCGAACAACAGCTACTGCACTGGCGGACTAGATCTGGCCAGGCGAACATCTCAATCTCGGCCCCGTCTGGTCGCAGCACGCCACCAAATTTCAGGCTTGCTAGAGATTAGATATGGCCATGGCAGTTTGCTATTTTTTTTATCCGCTAGTTTTTGGTTTCGGCCTGGCAGCAGCTGTCACTAACTGCCAAGCGAGCAGCGAGACAGCACAGGCAAGAGTAAAAGCAAAAGCAACGTAACCAACCAACCAGCTACCAAAACTCGCAAAAGCTGTTGCTTGGCCAATGTCACCACCACTCGCACACCACTCACCAGCTGGCCCACTTACTCTGAGTCCTGCCTTGATCCCAACGAGTTTTGAGATACAGGCAACTGTCCATCCCAAGCGTCCATCCATCAACGTGGCCCCATTGCAATATGTCAGAGGCTTGAACAATGTGCGTGCCTCGTGCTACGTTTCAGATTCCGCTGAAAAACATTCACCCCCAACCACCCGCACTCTAGCATCATCCAGAGCACAAACCACATTTGCCGGCATCGGGATGCAAATTGACGTTGGCGTTGCGTGGACGGCGGGCTTGCTAATTTTCTGCGAGATTTATGGGCAGCACGAAGCGCATTGATATATGCCAAATTGTTTACAAATTGATTACATTATTAATAATGCCCACAGCACCGCCACAGTAAGCACCGCCCGTTCGCAGAATGTTGCCGTTTGGTTTATACAAAATGCATAATATATTTCCCACAAAGTACTTCTTATGTCATGTGACTGACAAAACTTTGCCAATAAATCAAGCAACGGTGCGAACAAACTGGATGGGAGGGGGCGGGCGAGTTTGTTGTTGGGTGTGGCACACGTGTGGCCGCCCACATCTCAATCGAGCGGGCAACAGTTGAGCCCACAGCTCAAATGCCAAGATGACGCCCAAATACACTTAATACACTTTCGGCACACCAAATTCACTTCCTTAATTGAAATTTTAATTTGAATACTTTGCCAAAGTTTTGGCATTCAGCCCAGGATCATAGAGTGAAGGGCGGAGAGGAAGGCGTGCCACACACACACACACATACACACACACACACAATAACAAAAACAACTAAACAAACAAGCAAAAGTCGCTGCTGTCGCCAACAACTGCCAACCAGTCAGCACAGCCAACAGCTTCGCCTGCTGCTCCTTGCTTCTCAGAATCGTTGCTGCTCCTGCTGCTGGCTGGCTGGCGTCTGCTCACAGACTCCTGGATGTACAGCAATCTCACAGGCTCAGCGCTTTTCAATTTACGCGCCGCGCAAATCGTTTGTCATTTTATGTATGCCTTTATATATGGCATGTGCGTGCCTTGGCGCCCGCTCTGCCATCAGTTAAGAGATCTAAAATACCACGCCTCCCCGCCCACCGGTAAGCCACACTGCTTGCCCTCAAGAGTCTAATTTCTAACCCAAATGGTAACCAGAAAGCGTTACTAATCCGCGCACAGGCAATGATATAAGCGTCAACTGATGAGTCTGCTGCTTGCCAAAACTTTGCCAGATATATGTATTAAGATAAGCATGTGTGTATATATATATATAGATATAAGACTCTATATGAAGATGTATTTCTGACTTTGCTGATTGCTTGTTACGAAAATTTTAATTGTCACTTTACGCTCACGAAGTTTCACAATCCAAATTTGTTATAATTTCAATAATCACATCAGACTTGTAATTGCTTTGAAGATGATGACAAGTGGGCAGAGAAATAAATTAAGATTATATTTATAATGAAATTTTAATAATTGATAAGCGATTCAATCGATGCAGACTCATATTTCTATTATTTAAACTAAAGCAACTCTCTCAACTGTTTCAATCAGAAGATTCTTTACACTAACTGATAAATCAGACTAATCTCGAACATTGAAGAAATTTAATAAAAGCTTGCATAGATAAGCGCGGCACTAATGACACGCCAAATGAAACCTGATGTGTTAAACATACAGATAATATTATCATTGTATATATATATAGTACATGAGCACATAAATCAGTCACAGTGTTTGAATTATAGTCTACGCCTATTCCTCGTTAATTAAGTCTTTTTGGGTGATAAACTTAGGACCTATATATACATGGTAAGGTCTGCTCAATGTCTATATCAATGGAGGAATACATAAGTCTGTGTGTGTGTGTGTGTGTGGCTAAATGAGCGCCTGCTTGAACAAATAATTTGCAATTACTTTTGCTAATTGTAATAGACGCTCGTCATTATCTAACAGCTGCATAGATAATGCTTCACCTTCTGGTGAATACCCTAAAAGCAATGTGATTTCTAAAGCTGTGAACCTTTGAACAATAAAACAAAACAAAAACAAAATATACATATATAAATTGATATATGTGTATATATAAAACAAACAAATTATAAGTGAAGAGCGTGCCAAACCGCAGTTAACGAAACATAGCACTTAATACTATGATAAGATGTACGATTAGCGGACATTCGAATGGTAAATTAAAAAAAAAAAAAAATATATATATACATAAGACTAAAGAAGAGAGCGAAAAATATGGAATGAGAACACACGCAGCTGATATACCTTAACCACGACAACTTGGGCGAAAACCTTTTATAGCTCTTGGGCAATGAAAAATGTAATTGAATTTAGTTATTATCATTATTTGTTTTTTATATTTATTTGAACATTGAACCTACCAGAATCAACCGATATATACTATATTTGTATTTTACATATGTTCTTTAAGAATTAGTCTCAAAGTGATAGTTGATATTTATTTGACCAACATATTGTTAATAGGTCAGAGACCTACTTTATAGAGTGCTACACATACCCTACCTCGATTACAGTGTATTCAGCGCACTAAACGGCTTCGGCATTGGCATCGAGTGTTCGAGTCTTTCGATTTTCCGGACACGCTCCGCATTGTTGCTTAGCTGTTTTTCAGAATTGTTTTGGTTGTTAACGACATTGGCACGACGATGGGCGACGAGCGGTCTGGTTGTGGGTCGGGGTCTGGCTCCAATTGGGGGACTTTACACGCCGCCACACGGCAAGAGCAACACCAACAGCTAAAGGAAAAGCAGCCGCTGAGTATAATTTGTGGTAAGTGCTGTGCCAGCAAGACAACTATTTCAACTATGCCATGTGTCTATTGTGACCTCCACTACGTCAACATTTCCCCTTTTTTGGCTTAACGAAATAAACTAAATAAATATAGAAATGTGGGGGTTTCTCGCTAGCGTGTTTACCTTCCCACATAAACACACAGAGCCAAAAATATTGGCTAGCAAACGACTTAAATTTCCTTTTGATGATGGCCAACTGGAGGCAGCGGTAATCCCCCCAAGAATATATTTAGACGGTTGTGCGTGCTAGTTAAGTGATAGATTGGCCTAACGAAAAGCAAGCAGGAAAAACTAATACAACGTACCCATGATACACTACCAAGTATACAATTCTCTGCTATCTTGTTATTAAATACAAGTATAAACTTTATTATATATACCAAAAAACAATTCATTCATTTGCAACTTTGCGTAGAAAGCCCAAATGTTGGGCATAGCCTGAAAACAAGTTTCTTTTATTTTTAGTCAGCGAGCTCTACAACTTTGTTTCCATTCCCACATTGCCAACAAAAAAAAAAGTTGTATTTTTATTATATCTGGATTTAGTTCTCAAATTTGTCTCTTATCTTAATCAAAAATACCCTGAAAATACAAAGTCATATGCGTTGATAAAAAGACTTTGGTTATTAATATAAAAAGAAAATCTTTCATAGGCGTTACAAGCTCTCTGATGACATGGAAATGCCTTCCAAAAGTATTAAAGAGTTGCCAATGAAATATAAACACCACTAATTTGTCTATCAAAACGCGGCGCATTGACTAAAGCAATTTCACAGATACATTTGCTCAGTGCTTCCCCTCGAAATCTACAAGGGGATTCCCAAAGCAGTCCGGATGATTAAAAAATAAAAAAACATATATTTTAACAACAGAATCATGAAGACTAAGGAGTGCGCGGGGCACACAAACAGAAGGCAAGCTTAGTGCAAGACAGTGATAGGCCATTCAGAAGCACAGTTCACAAAGTTCAAACAATCGATAAGATCTTAAGTAAAGAACCAGGGGATATACTCCAGTCCAGATTAAAGAACTTATGTAAATACAAATACAGCTGTGATTTCCAGTTGAATATAATTGCTCAAGAGTTGTTAGCAAACGTTAATAAATAATAATATTCATATTGCTAAAATAGCAGAATAGTTCAATCACGGACAAAAGCTGGTTGCTATGCAGCTTGGCCACAACTCGTTTGTGAATTGTTTATATATACGCATTTGCTTACCTAAGATTTGATTAATGTTGCTGAAAACTCTACTTTTATTAGCGCACAGCCTTGCTCACACACACGTCTCATAAGCAAAAGTCACACAATAAGAGAATATGTAAAACGTACTATAAAGATTAGTCACCAAAGAATCTGCCTTTCTAATCAAAGTCTAAATCTAAGCAAATTTATCGATAACATCTATAATATGAATGACCTAGAACACAATGATTTGGCATAAACAAAGCAAATATAGAAATATCGAGAATTCGACGTCGAAAGTCGAAAATTGAATACGTTTAGCAATAGAAATATGTATATCACATTTGAATTGACAGTTCTAACGATAGTTATTCATTTAATTTACAAGCTTTGTACAATAGAGAGTTAAATTATAGAGTATCAATAACAAAGTCTCCTAATTAGATCAGTCATTGTCTTCTATACTCTATAACTGAAAAACTTGATAAATTGATAATTAAATGCCGATTAATTAACGTGACTCATGTTCGACACTTTCGATTGGCCTGTTGTAAAACGTTGCAGCTGTCACTCGATATACAGGTTATCAGTCATGCCATCGAGAAAGGGCAGAGTGAGAAAAAATTACCCATAGTCCGAGCGCAAGCAAAAAGTACCGTTCAGCGATCCATGTGTGTAGTAGACAGCAAAAAAAAATTAAAAAATAAACGAATATGTGGAATGTCGTGTTTTATAAAAGAGGTCGACTGAAAATTTTGCAAAATTTCACATGTAAATCACACACAGGATGCACCTAACGGTGCGTATAAAATTCATTAATAATGCGCGCTGCGCGCTCTCTGCTCGTGTCAGAGGCAGATACCACACAGAGACCAACAAAATCTCAGCATATTGAACTGATAACATTATCAGTAAATTGAGAGCTAACCGATCGTAGCGACAGCCGCAAGAACAACAACAACAACAACAACAACGAGCAGTCGAGCTGAGCGGAAGCGAGCGCAACGGAGCGGCAATGAGCGAATCGAATGAGCCGATGAACAGCGACGTCGACTGAGCTAACGCCGACATCGACGTAGACAGCAACATTGGCGCTTAGTAATAAATTTCATGCGATTTAAAAATTGTTTGGCATTGCGCGCAGGCAACAACAGCGACGCTGACGTCGACAGCGTTGGTGCAAAAATAAACACGAAAAACAAAACCAAAAAAATTAAATAAGTTTTATTATTATTATTTTTTTTTTTGTTTTTATTTGGACGCGTCTATAAACATTGGTGTGCCCTTATGCTGCCCAACCATTCGCTCTTCAGATTCGCGCGAATGCGAAACATAACGCTAAGCTAAGCAAATACATAAATATACTTCGACATAACCATATAAAGCATGTGAACAAAATTGTAACTCGAATACTAAATAAACTAAATTGCACAATTCTTGCCAAAAAAAAAAAAATAAAAATAAATAAATAAATAAATAAATAATACAAAGTAAGTTAAACTTTTAAATTAATTCAAGAGATTCACAAGTTCTTTAAAAGAAACAATTATATAAATATTAAAGCAGTTCCTAAAACACGCAACACCTGCCAGAATGACAGCACTTGGATTACTTTTGCTATCTATGATGGGTAAGTGTGGGTTATTAATGCCTTATCGCTAGGTTGCCCATGAAATATACACACACGCACTCGCACACACACACACTCACACTCACACACGAGCACTGAGCAATTGCCGCTTATCGGTAATTTCTGCACGCCTGCTAAATGCCAACTGGAAATTGTTGTCAACTCACCCTGTAAACTGAGAGCGAGAGAGAGAGAAGAGAGAGAGAGAGAGAATAGCAAACGACAGCAGAAGCGAAGAGATATGCATCTTATACAACGGGTAATTTGTATACTCGCACTGCTGCTCTCGCTGCTCGTCGTAATACACATAGTATTCGTGAATTTATGTTTCAGATTGAGCGTAAATTTAATTACTTGCATTTAACAAAAATGTCATTTGGCTGCTAGCAAACTGGCACATGCGACACTCATACACAACCACATTTATTGACAGTCGGGTAAGGGATTTTTTCTTTATACATATAATATGCACATTATAATTTATAATTTTTGTTTTTATCAATACACTTTTTCATTAGGAGTTGAATGTTAATGCAAAAGCGAACTGAACCATTTGACAGTTTTTTTCCCCCACACATTCGTCAGTTGTAGTAGAGCATAAAATTAGTTTTCTTAGTTTAGTATATTTTCTTTGTTTATTTAACATATTCATGTTTGTAAAATGTAATGGGATTTCTTTTGGAATGACGATTAAAATTACAATTATTATATATTGTAAAGAAAATAAATTAATTACAAATTGCAAATGTTTTTTTTTTTTATCTTATCTTGCCTGTAAAACATTTTTAATAAATTTGTTAATTCTAATCATTTAATGCTGAGAATTTGAAGCAAAATGACTATATCAATATTTAAATATTATTTACAAAGGAATTCCTTTAATTTATTAATTTCATTTGGCATTTTAATTTAATTTTTCAAAATTAATTTGAGTTGTATAGAGTATTAAAACTTGTATAATAGTAATTGCGAATACATTTTTTGCTGTCATTGTTTTTGTTTATTAATTTTTTTCTTTTTTAACTCTGCATGACTTAATTTTGCTATATGTCGTTTTTCATATAATATTATGACATATTATAGCATATTCTCGTTCTTCAACAGCAAAATATTTACTGAATGCTTATGGAATGCTCGCACACATAATATGTTTCCGCAGGTATGCGCGTATGTGTGCATGTGTTTATGAGAATATATGTATGTATTTGTAAATAAATAGAATATTTTATGTGCTTTGACTGATTAAAAGCAAACAAGAGCAGAGCGGGCGAGAAGTTTACATTTTGTGGCTGAACTTGAATGAATTGAGTTGCTTTAATTATGAGACAATACTTGATCGGTGGCTCAAGGATAGGGTTTAATCAAATTATCAAAGAAGATATAGCATGCATGTATGTAGTTCCACTTCGAAATGCTTTTCTTACTCAAGCAGTCTGTCTCCCTCTCTCTCTCTCTCTCTCTCTCTCTCTCTCTCTCTCTCTCTCTCTCTCTCTCTCTCTCTCTCTCTCTCTCTTTCTTTTTCTCGTTATGTATGTATGTCTCAAGGCGTTTTAATTTGTGGCTGATAGTCTTACATTTTTGAGGCAATTTTATAATGAAATACAAGCCGATTTCCAAAACACAAGCCGAACTAATTATTAAATATCTCAGTGAAGAGTTTTATATGTTAGGGCGTGTCTGTGTGTGTGTGTGTGTGTGTGCAGGTGTATATGTAGGCTGTAGTTTGCAACATTGATTAGCACAACGAGTTTAATATTTACTTTATTAGGCCGCGCGTAATTAGGGCCAATGATTAGAGGAGCGTGTGCAAAATTGGGGTTTACAACGAGGAGCATGAACTCGAACAGGCTAAGCGGTAAATATACGATAGGGGAATAAATGGGAGAACTGTAGAGTGTGAGAGTTTATATACGTAATTAACGTGTAACACAACTTTATCTACAGTAAAGGGCATAAATTAAATAGCAAACGATTTGACAGACAACTTCTCTTTAACACGCTCTGTTTGTTATGCAAGCACGAGCTGCCAATAGACTCGGCTTCAGCTCGGTTCCAGCTTTAGCACCAGATCCGATTTCAGTTCCAGTTTCTTTGCAACATCCGTTCAGCGAGTGTAGTCGCAGGTGCGCTAACAAAACTGTTTTGCTCTCCAGATTTCTAATTAGAAACTGCTGCCGCTGTTAAGTTAGTCAAGTCTTGAAGCAGCGAATCCTTCTCGGCACTTCCTTGGCTTCGTCCTGCCGTCTATTTTGCCAACTTTGCATATGCATATAAATGTGCCAGAAAGTGGGCGTGGCAACGCCCAAGTGGCAAAAGTTGTCGACGCCTTGGCAAACATGCCAAATGGTTGCTGTATTAGTTTCACTCTTCTACTCAGACGACGTCACACTCACTCACACACTCATACACACGTTTACACTCGCACGCACACACTCACACTCCGCCACAGGCACGCCCTCAAGCATCCGCACATTTACCGAATTTTGAATGAAATAGTAGTTTTTGGTAGGATTTATTTGCATTTATGAGTTGCGGGTTAAAAAGGAACCAGAAAGTCAACTTTGAAGGTCGTGCTGTGGCCTACAGATGACTCCGCCACTACGGATAGATGATACCACCTGTTGGCGTACCATTTAAATAAAACTTAAGCCAAAAAAAACATTTCTGTTAGACTCTCTAACTGAGTCATCAATATTTGTGGATTATAATATATGGCACAGTTAAACGTAGACAGCTGAAATACGCTAACAAATGTAACCGAATCATATAAAAATAAATAAACAAAAAATAAATAGTTGCGTTGATTTCAAAAGATAATGTTAAATATAGATAATAAAATATTATATGGAATACATGGAACTTTCATGATCAGAACGTATTTCCTTTACTCGCATCGTAAAGATATTTTTATTTAAATCAAGAAACAATTTCCTATGTATACTTGAATATATAAAATATATACGATTCTTCGTATTTATAAATGTAATCTAGAAGTTAAACTTACACACACTTCACAGTTTATAATTAAACAAATGCTTGGCTTGCTTTGCAATACCCAGTGCAGCTTGAAGTGTATTAAACGTTTTAGCAAACAAAACAAATTGCCAAACAAACTTTTTGCATATTTTATATGAGCTGAGGGCCGGTTCATTAATTGACACGTTTGTCAAAGAAAAATACTGAAATGGAGAGGCAGAGAAAGAGAGAGGAAGAGGTGACGAGAGCAGATGAGAGAGTAAGATGTATAAAATGTGCATATTAAATAAAGCAAATTATATCAAAACCGATCAGAGCTCGGTTCAACTACCTGTTTGGGGACTTTAAGCAAATTAAGTCCACGAGCTGCTCTCTCACACACACACACACTCTCTGTCTCTCTCTCTCTTCTCTCTCTCTCTCTCTCTCTCTTCCTCTCTCTCTTTCTGCATCCACCTCCTACTCATTCTCTGTATAAGCTTAGCCGTTATGCGGGGAATTTTTATTAGGCGATACGACTGTCAGTTGGCTGGTGTGCTTCATTGCGATTTCTCACCTCGTTGAGGCAACATAGCAAACACACAGAAAAACCACCAGCAGCGGCAGCTGTTTCTGACAAATCGACGGGGGAGTCCGTATCGAATAATTTATCAATGGCTACGCGGAAGCAAACCTGAACACACGACTCAACTAAGCTAAAGTTAAAGTTAAACAAACTCTTGCAATTAATGCTAACAAAGTTGGCTAAAAGCACCTTGACACACACGCGCACGCCTCGGCTCGGTTCGGCTTGAGGGGTGCGAAAATTGTAGCAAATAGTAAATAAACGAAATTGAAACTGAAAACCAACTTAAACAAGTTAACAAACAACTAATAGTCAATCTTTGCTCTACAGGTTATAGCCAACACATGCAGCCAGCAGCTGTTGGGAAGAGTTCGCAGCTGTTGTCCCGCGCTGATTGGGGCGCCCGCATGCCAAAGGAGGTGAACTACTTTGAGGGACCCGCACCGTATGTCATCATACATCATTCGTATATACCCGCCGCATGCGTGACTACGCCGGATTGCATGCGCAGCATGCGTGAAATGCAGGACTTCCATCAGGTGGATCGCGGCTGGAACGATATTGGCTATAGCTTTGGCATCGGTGGCGATGGTCTGATCTATACGGGACGCGGCTTCAATGTGGTTGGCGCACATGCGCCCAAATATAATGACAAAAGTGTGGGCATTGTGCTCATCGGCGATTGGAGAAGTAAGGCAAAAGGATAATTGAAACATTTCATAATCTTTACTAATCTAAGCTTTTACTCTCTCTTTTTCACTCTCTCTCTCTCGCTCCAACAGCTGAACTGCCACCCGCTTCCATGTTGCAGGCCGCGCAAGATTTGATTGCTTTTGGTGTTGCCAAGGGCTACATAGATCCATCCTATAAGCTACTGGGGCATCGTCAAGTACGAGATACCGAATGCCCCGGCGGACGACTATTTCAGGAGATCTCGAAGTGGCCGCACTTTACGCAGCTCAACACCACCGTCGAGGTGCAGCCGGTGGCTAACAAGATTTAAACAGAAACACAGAAGCTACTTTAATTAATCGAGACAGATAAACAGACGCCTATACACAGTATTTTATAAGAGATAGAAAGAGAAAGCGAGACAAATAAACAGAAAGCATTAGCATTACACTTTTAAATGACGGACTAATTTAATTAAAATTTTATTGATCCGTACAACGCTCAATTCGCAATTACAAATTGATTGCAATGAAGTAATTGTTCCGCGACTACTTTCCATTAGCTCGACGTTTGTATTACAAGTTTTTATTTTATTTTATTTTACTTTATTTTTACTTTTTCACATTTTGAATTGCAGTAAAATTCTCTACTCTCTCATCAAAATGATTTACGAACGACCAGGCAAGTTTTCAACTTGTCAGCGTCAGCGCATCAGAATAAAAACAGAAACCACAAAATGAAAAGTAAAAAAAAAAAAAAAGAAAACAACAAATAAACACAAACAAAAAGTAAATAAAATAATGAAACGCGGTGCCAAAGTGACTTTTAATTTCATTGATTTGTCCTATGATTTACATGAAGCGAAACTTAAATATATGCAAAACGTAACCAAACGAACAACAAAATTACTAGTTGAAAACAAGCAAACGTCATTGACTCGATAATACCCTGTTTCATAAATTAAAGGGCGTTATTGTTTTCTCGACAAAAATATACTCTATACTTCAGAGTTTTGTCATTACATTTTATTTTCAGTCAGCATAATCTATACTAGCATATTAGGCTAGTATTAAAAAAAGTATATAATTTTAAAGGGTATTCATGGAACAGAACTTTTCCGCAGCTATTTTTAATTTAATTCAAGCTATATTTTTCGGTACTTACAAATGTTCGCGAGCCTTTCATGCCCACTTTCATTACATTAGTAGGATATACATATCCTGTATATGTGTATGTGTATACAAGCAGAAATTGCTTTTCACAGCGTTCGACATGTGAATATTAAATTTGTAAATTTTATAATTGGAATTTAATTAAATGAAGGTTTTATTTATATGCACAAACATTTCATTTAGCTAAATATCATCAATGTCATGCATTTACAGGGTATAGATGTTAGTAAATTATTTTCTAGCACAGCGAAAAAGTATGCAGTGCAAATTTGTTTGCTGCATTTAACCCCAAAACTATACACACTTTTATTTATGGCTACGTAAAACACATACATTCATAAATATATACAAAATATGAATATACAGAATGCAGAACAAACAAAAAGTATGAAAAGAACGTATGAAAATTGTTTAAAGTGCACAAGCTTAACAATATGCAACTATATTCTATTTTATGTCTCTTCCCTCGGGCTTCCGTTTTGCTAGTGTTTTCATTACGTATACGCCTGGTGCAATTTGAGTGCATGTAAGTGACAGTGTTGAGTAACGGTTAATTATCCAAAGTTTATTGTTTCAAAGTAGATTGTTATGCTGTATAGCGCAGCTATCGCTTTTCTAATTTTAAATTGTTTTTCTAACAAATTAGAAACATTTTTGATTAAAAATTACTTTTACTGAGGCACACTACACTTTCATCAAATTTAAAATAGAATTTAATTAAGTAATTATTTATAAGCACGCCCAAGAGAGCCAGCGGGCGGGCGGCTGTATGTCAATTTGAATTTGCATCTATTTTAAATATTTCAGTAATTTGACACTGCCGAACAACTGCCATCCCGTTGAAGTTAATTGAAATTATGTGAGCTCAATTTCGGAGCCAACTGAAGGTGTCGTCTGACTTCCATCAATGGCATTTTTACTTTTACATTCCCATTGGACGTTTCTGTCCCAAGTTTTTTATTTTTATTTTATTTTTTTTTTTTTATCTTTCTATACTGCATAGCTCGGACTTTTGCCGCTTATCACATTTTTCTACATTTACCGTATTTTGTCATTTCATACCTTTTTTCGACGGAAATTTCATTTTCATTTGTTCCTTTCAATCGGTTTGCAATGGAATGGAATTCCTTGACACACTTTTTTTTCTTTTTGGTTTACTTTTGTAATACTTCAATTGTCCTTCTTGTATTATTATTATTATTATTTTTTTTTGCCTCGATTCTTAATGTACCCCATCTTTTTAAACTATTCTCATTGCGTATTTCCCTCTCTTCCTCTCTCTTTCTCTCTCTCTCTCTTTCTCTTTCTCTTTATCTATCATTCGCACACGGCCATTTTCTTAATTCCTACTTTTCAACTCTTTGTCGTCTTCGGTTTTACTGCTATTCTGGCATTAATTCAATTTATTTCAAGTTTAATTACTTTTTTCTTTTATTTCCACTTTTGGTAAGTTCTTAGCATAATTTTATGCTATATAATTCTATTTGAGCAGCTTTTGTAGCACACAACTATCTTTTTTATACAGTAATAACTTCTAAATACACATAGTTTGACTTTGGGTCAAGTATTTATTTTATTTACGTATTGTTTTTTTATAGTTGCAAATATATTTTTACTTTATGTTTAAAGTTGAAATTATCTTATCAACATCTAAATTCAACTTTTGATTACTAAAACTCTTCAAACAATGTCTCTCCTTCATTCCCCCTTCACTGTAGACTAAGTTCTTGTGATCTGGTTGAAGTTTTTGCATTTGCTGAACTTCTCGCATTGGTTCACAATGCGAATGCAACTCAACTAATCGATATGCAATCAATTGGATACTAAAAATAAAATTTATCACGCACTAAACGATTGCAAATCGCTCAATCCCAGTCGAACGCAAATGTCAAACGCATTCAAGAGATAGAACAGCAAGAATAGAGGAGTGAAACAACTGGGCGATTGCGACAATGTAAATATTGCAAAAAGAAACTAAAGAGTCCAACAAAAGAAAACATATTTAACTGGAATACAAAAGAACAGAAGCATAATGGGTTTGGATTTTCTAGAAGATTGGTTTTTATCACAGGGTAAGACGCGTTGTTACGCCCTCAACTAATAACAAAAAGTAACAAAAGTATATACCCAACACCCACCCACATAGAATCCGTACCGAGAAACTTGCGTAATTGAGACACATTTAATGTGTTCAAATTAAATGACAAGTGTCTCGCCTATGTACGTTAAATATGCAGACGCCGGCTACTTATGCGAGCCACTTGAGCTGCTTTAAATATATATATGTATATTGTACTCTGTACTATATGTAGATATATTCATAATTCCAGTTCCATTGAACTATGTTGCACCTGCCATAAGGTCAAAACGACTGCGCGCTCGACCGTCCGAGCAAATGGCTAAAAATATTTTTTTTTTTCGGCCAAAATAATTTTCAATTTCATTTTTTCTAAATATTTTCACGAGAGCGAGCAGAGAACTTAACGTTGAGAGCGAAATTATATTTTCTTCTTGTTGTTGTGATTTTCGAAATTTTCTAGCAGTTAGCGTGCTGTTAAAAATACATGAATTTAGTTTTTGAAACGCCGTCATAGGCGCTGCGTGCCGAGCAAACA
This sequence comes from Drosophila borborema, assembly GCA_030914335.1. NCBI lineage: Eukaryota > Metazoa > Arthropoda > Insecta > Diptera > Drosophilidae > Drosophila > Drosophila borborema. The sequence continues at coordinate 11,931,109 of JAUESP010000306.1, forward strand.
CAATTGTAGCTGCTAAACCGTGTCTCGTATTCTGTGTTTATTTGCCCCACTGTGGATGTGGATGTGTTTCTGTGTGTGTGTATGTGTAGGCGTTCTGTGTGATATATGGAAAAATCTGTCTATAAACAGCAGCAACTGCATGTTGCAGCTGCACCAGCCGAATCAAATAGTCGAAAGAAAAAAAAAAAGAAAATCAAATTATATACATATATATATATATATATATATATATTGACAAAAATCAAATCAAATAAAATAATATTTATAAATAAATCTAGCGAAATGCGCAGCATGCCAAACAGATTTGCATAGCCAATGCCTCCGATAAAACTAGAAAAATAGACGAAATAAGCAGAAATAAAAAAATGACTACAAATAAGAAAAAAAAAAAAAAAAACTATGAAAAGAAATAGGAAACATAAAAAATTTGCCGTCATTAGAGATTAAAAAACAGTTTTTGCTGAAATAAATAACATTTTTTCTTTTTATATGAAATATATATTTTCTAATTATATCAAAAATTCAATCAGTTTGCTCAAAATAAAAATTATTAAAAATAAATTAACATAGAATATACGTCTTTTGAAACGTAGTTTTTTAAAATAATGAATCAACAGTTTATTTTAATATTATCAAATATATCAACTGTTTGCTCTTTAAATCAGAGCTTTTCAATTTAATTTCTTTGCTCTGAAAATTTGACTTTTTCTTAATTGCAATAAGTTTTTCCCAAATTGCTGGTCATTAGATTTAAAGGCTTTTATGTTGTGTCGTCTATATTATTCCACTTCTCTAATGACGGCATATTTATAAGTAAAATTTTATATTTGCATGTCATGTTTAATTAACGCCTCCAAATGCGAAGGCAAAACTGAAAATTTGTTGTTTTAATTTAAGAAAAAAAAAAAAAGAAGCAAAAGAACAAAATTTGCAAAAGGCCTTTGGACGAATTGGAGAAATGGAAATGAGAAAAAAATCATAAAAAAAAAGAAAAACCATGGAAACGGCAATGGAATGAAAATTCACATCTCATTCTCTCTTCCATTGCTTTTTATTTTGGATTCTCTTTTATGCATGTGTGTGTGTGTGTTTGCGTGTATGAGAGTGCATGCATGTGTATGTGTTACTGTGCGTATGTGCGTTCTCGTTTCATTGTATACTTTGTGAAACGAGGCAAAAGAAGCGTCAGAGCCAGCACGGATTTTTTTTTTTTTGTTGAATTTCCAATTTTTTTTTTTTTTATTCTCTCAACGCTTTTGACTCTCGCTGGCACAAAGAACCTAAAATTAAATATTTTCGCCTTTTACATATCGGAGAGGCACACTGGCATAGCAAATTGTTTGCTGTCATTTGTTGCGTTTGCCGCTGTTGTTGTAGCGATTGTTAGATGGAATAAAAGAGAGTAACACACAAAACTGGATAGAGCTGGATAGGAATTTGTCTAATTTGAACAGTTTAGACGGCGTTTGTGTTTATATGACACAAAGGCCTACATTTTGCATAGTTTTTCTTTTGCTATTTTGGCCAAAATAGATACGCTAACAGAAACAAAAAATAACAACAACAACAACAACGATAGCAACAAGAGCAGCAACAAAGGCAACAAATGCGCTGCCCAGCTAATGAGCGCATGCATTTATAAATAAATTCACGAAATGAAACATACCCAAATATATACGGAATTGAGAATTGAAAATATTTTAAACAGCTGTTGCTCATCGTCCACAGCGCTGAAAATTTAAATAAATAGCACAACAACAGCAACAACAACAGACGAACAAAAATCAAAAGAAACATACATTAACAGATATACATATATATAAAATTGAAAAAATATAAGAAATAAAAAAAGAATCGGCAATTTAAAAAAAAAAAAGAAGGAAACAACTTTTGGACAAGTGTAGAGTGAGACAAGTCCAGTGCCAGCCACGCCCTGAGCACCCCTCGCTCTGTGCTGGTGCTAATGTGCAAAGTTTTGTGTTTTCATCAACAACAACAATAAAAACGACGACGACGACGAAAAATTCATAGAAAATTATTTAAAAAGTGTGTGCAAATAGACGAGCGAAGAACAACACCCTCTGGAGAATTAACAAAACGGAAAACAGTTGCCCACGCCCACGCCGCAATGCCCTTCGTAACGCCCCGTAGCACAACAACAAGCGCTGGCAGCACAGCTGGCGCTGGCGCCGGCGCCGGTGCTGGCAGCAGCACTGGCCGCACCACATTTCGCCCACCATGGGTCAAAGAGGATGCGGCAGCCACAAAGCCGGCAACAACGCCTTGGGCCAAAAAGGCAGCTGCAGCTGCAGCCACTAAGGAAAATGGTGAGAAGGCAGCGCCAGCAACATCAACAGCCAACAGCAAAGCAAAGGCAGCAGCTCCAACTACAACAACAACAACCACAGCAGCAGCTAAGAAAACAGCTGAGCCAGCGAAAAAGACATCTGAGCCGGCCAAGAAAACAGCCGTCGAGCCCGCAAAGAAGACCACGGCAGCAGCAACGACAGCAGCTGCTAAAAAGCAAGCGGAGCCCGTGAAAAAAACCGTTGTTGAGCCGGTGAAGAAGGCAGCGCCGGAGCCAGTTAAAAAATCAAATCTGGTAACAAAAAAGCCTTTGGCCAAGAAGAAGGAGCCAACACCGCCGCCTGAAAGTTCCTCCGAGGAGGAAGAAAGCGAAGAAGAGGAGGAGGAGGAAACTGAAGAAGAAACTGAAACTGAAGAAGAAAGCGAGGAGGAGGCAACCGAAGACGATGACGAAGATGACGACGATGATGACGACACCACGCTGGATGCCAAAGTGCCGGAGCACGTAAAGAAGGCCGCACAGCTGCGTCCGACGCAGATCAACAAAAAGCCGGAGGAAAGTGAGTTAACACAACGTTTCACCTTAGAGAAACCCAAGTTGCGTAGTGTTGTGGTCAAACGTGACAAATCGATGAAGAAGGTGGCTCCCGAGGATGACGACGAAGCTGTCGACGGCGAAACGGAGGAGGAGCGTGAGAAACGTTTACGCTTCAAGCTGGAGAAGCCCAAATTGAGACATGTCAAGCGTGAGGAGAAGCCACTGCCCAGCAAAAGCACCGACAATCTACTAAAGATCCGACCAGTTCTGAAAAAGGTACCCAAAGTTGATGAAATACTCAAAGAACCCAAAGAAGAACCCAAGCCCGAATTCAAGACCAAAACCCTGAGGAAAGCGCCCTCAATAAAGCGCGAACCGAGCATCAAAAACGGTAAGTTACGATCGTGAGCCAGCGCAACAGATCGAATCGCAATACTCTGGATGCTAAATACCCGATTAACAACTCTAATGGATCGCCAATCAACTGCTGTAAATATTATTCAGATGCTTCGCTAATTGTCTAAAAATCCAATAAAAAAAAAAAACAAAAATATTATAATATTAATAATCGCGCAAATCCAAGCAAAAGAGATGCGCACACATGTAGTGGGCATTTCTCAAATACTAAATAGATATAATATATAATATAATAATATATATAAATATATCAATGAAACTGGCCGTGTGCACTTGCCACATTGGCCTTTATATTGACAGCCTCCAAATGTCTCATTTTCTCCCTAAACTGCTCTCCCTCTCTATCTCTCTCTCATACCATCTCTCTTGATCTATAGAAAAGGGGTATTAATATGTTGGCGTAAAGACAAGGCCGACAGACGTCACCGCGGAATGAATAAAATATAAGACACAGACGGACACGGCAAACGTAGCGTATGAGTGATATTTTTTTGTGTATGTATGTATGTACACTCGTAGGTATGCCTTATGAGTGTATAACACACTAGGGATGGGACCGTGAGCAAGAATGTGAATAGTTGCATATATATTCATCTACTGAGGAGCTAAGCTACTAACTTTATATATATTATACAATAAAAGAGTATTAAAATAATCTGAAAACTTAGTTCTACTACGTAAATAAAAACTTAATAGAAAAAATTTTAAAACTTTGTATGTAGCTCAATAAAATGAATAAAAAGTGTATTAAAAGTTCAGAGAGCAACAAAGTTAACTTAGTAATGTATTTAGTTGCAGTTGAAAGCAAATGCGAAAGCAAAAGCAAGTAGAGTGTAATGCAGCTCAAATTCAAACTAATGTAAAGTAAATATGAACAAATGGAAGAAATTAGAGTTATGTGGAATATTATTTAATAACTATACGAGGTGAAATGTATATAATAGAAGATCATATTGCGAAATGAAGAGTACTTTTGGAATTGCCCCAACATATATGACGCTTATGCGTACTACTTTACCTATTTTTCAGAACAATAAATAACTTGGACCAATGGGTAAACGTTTACTGCATTTGTGTAACTCCAAGCAAAACGAATCTATCTCTTTTTACATTTTCTTCAAACTAGCGTAACATAATTGTTGACATTTTGTCATTCTTAGCTCATATATTATATATCACATTTATTCACACGAGCCAAGCAACATAATTGTCATTCATAACAGACATTCCTGACTTTAACATATGACATAAAATATGTAGAAAAAAAAAACATGTTTTTTCGGTATGCGAAACAAATGCAATTCTGTTTTGCAGTTCTATTATGCATAACAAAATATTTGTAGTCATGAGACCATCTCTAGACTAGCTGTATCCTATGTAGGTATGTATGTATGTATACACCTGTTACTCATACCTATGAGCTTATACATATACATATGCATATATGTATATTTGCATATGGGTCCATTCAGGTCCAACTGAAAAACGCATCAAGCAGCGTTCGTATACATATATCTATGAGTATCGCGTAGTAGCTTTATAAATACAAGTATGAAATGGAAACATTTCATCAAAATATGTGTACCCAAACAAAAACGACAAAGACAGACAAACCGGGAGACAGGCAAGCGCACACAAAGAAAGAGAGGGAGAGAGAGAGGGCTGAAAAGCAATATAAATAACATATTTTATTTATTAAATTTTTAGTGAGTGCTGTGCATTGAGTCGAAAGAGGCGCAAAAGTGTTTAGCCACCCACCGATCGAAAGAGGCCAAAATAAAAATTAGTAAAATAGAAAAGGCCAAGTATGATATAGGAATTTTCCAACTAATTGAAAAGCCTGTAATATACGAAATGCATTTTCTGGCTGCAGGCGTGCAATAATATTAATACTCAATTCGAGAATTATCACAGTGAGTTGCATAAGTTGGCAAATTGAAAAACAAAATCTCCCCCTGGAGGGGCAGCACAACATGAAGTGTAAAGCACATTAAGTGGCAGCAAAGCACAAAGGGTATCTGGCAAAGGTGTGCGGCGAGGGTTCGGCTAACAGCCCGGCAGCTACCATGTCCTAATCAGTGGGCAATAACGTGACCGCAAATGCGTCCTAATCTTTGTCAGGCAAACAAAAGGCAACTGTGATGGTAGGAGCGAAGTTCTAAGGTTTAAGGGATGTGGACGAAGATGGGGAGGGTTGAAGAAAAAGGGAGGAAAGGCAAGACATGGGCAGGTCACTCAACGAAATGGTAACCGCTGTGCCCAACGTTTGTCCTTTAAAGCTGTCGCATAAAAAAAAAAAATGGCAGCAAAAAAAAAAATAAGTAAAAATGTTTTTGCCTGAGGCTTTCGACTAACAGATACCCATTTATTTGGCCTTTGCGTTTATCTTATCATATATATAGCAAATTGTTATAAGAAATATGTACAATTTGATATATTTCGAATATATACATTAATATATTTATAAATAGGATTAATCAAGCTGAGCTCCACATTAAATATTTTTAGGGAATCTTGGGGGAAATTCCTCCCAAGCGTGATTGAAACCAGTATACCCAATTTCTTAACTTTTTACCATGGATATTGCGTATAAAAAAGCTAAGCAATGAAAAAAATAAGGCAACAATGCAGACAGAAAAGAAAAACATTTATTTAATGTGCTCGGACGACGTCTTGGGCCGACTTTCTGGGTGTTTTCATCTCTCTTTTTATGGTCTAAGTAAAATTCATGATTATTGCTCATTGTGTCAAAACTACAACATAAAGTGGAATGTTTAAAACCAGATGAGGATAGATGAGTGGAAAAGGCACTTTCTAGATGGTTTTTGTGTTTTGTTTCTCCGAACTGCCCCTTAAAGCCGACAACTATCAATAGCAGCAGCCGAAAGGAAGAGAGAACTGTAACAGTTCCTACTCTTAAGGACAAAAGCTGGCCAAGATATATGGGCATGTGCTTGATATAGTCGAACTAAATGCGCCATTTATATTCAAATATACGCACTAAAAAAAAAAAAAAAAAACTGACGAGAAAACGAAAAAAAATAAAAAAAATAAATATACATATATAAAAAATTGGGCGGCCACAAAGCCTTGGCAAATGTCTTCAAAGGACAAGCGAGTGGCCAAAAAGAAATTTATATATATATATATATATATATATATATATATTTTTTTTTTTTTCTTTTATTTAAATGAGCCTGTTCTATACATCTACATATACGCAAAAAGGTCTGGGTGTGTGTGTATCTGTTTAAAAACATGTAACGGCTGTGCTGTATTCATTTCTTTCATTTTTATTTGCTTCGTTCATTTCGTTTTTTATTTATTTGGCTAGCATTAGAAACGTGGACTTTCAATAGGTGCAGCCATTGGGCGCATGCTTGGGACTGTCAGGGACATAAAAGATGATTGGGCCATTTTCAAAATTTGACTAACGCATTCACTTTTGTCAATAATTACACTAAGCGACAATAATATGGACCAGTAAACAAATAATTGCAGCACATTAGTTTAAATTACTTGTATGCGTATATTAACAATAGCTGAGATGAAGTAGATACAAATTTGTAATTAACATGAGAAATATGCAATATGTAGGCTAAATTCAATAATGTATTTTAAAATCAAGGAAAGCTTAAATGCATTAAGTATTCATTCAATGCTAAAGGCAAGAATGCAGTTGAAGATTTTGCTAATTTATTAAATAACTGCCGAGCAACATTTAATATTTAATGTTAATTCAGGCTTATATTAAAGCCATATGCGTGTATTATGCGCACTCTTCGCCTGTCTCTTGATCTCTTACGAACATAATTATTGTTCATTCTACTTTCTGTGCCATTCGCAATCGTTTAACTCACACTGATGTTCAGCCAAGCATGAGAGTAGGCGTAAATAGGCATAATACTCTCTACATTTATTCAGCTATATTTAAGAGAGATATCATATGTAGAGACGCAAGATGTTCATAAATGCAATTAATATATCAAAACATCATTTGCATGCGTCCTGCTTCCTTTCTCCTTTAGACGACAGTAAAAAGTGCTCAAGTGTAGCTGAAATCGAGTAGTTTCTTTAAAACGTATTTGTTAAAGTTAATCTACAGTTGAAAAGGGACAGTGCACTGTATTGTTAAATATTAACCATGTTGCTCAGTGTTTGTTAGTTGGTCACAAATGAACAGGCAATATATAGTTATTAACAAGATGAAAAACGTTAATCAGGGCGCCGGCAGCCCGCCTGGGATTAGGGGCTTGTCAGCATGCGGGTTGGTGGCTTGGAGAGTTACTGTAAAATATGGCAGACTCTCCATGCGACGCTTCATCATGCCACAAAGCTCAGACAATGGCGAACAAAGTCAGTCATCCAACAGGAGTCCATGCTAATGCCTCCACCCAAAACTCAACCCCTACCCCTACCCCAACCCCAACCCCAACCCCAACCCCTACCCCGACCGCAGGCACAGCGTGATTCAATGACAACGGCAACATTTGTGCATGCATAGAATATTCTCTCGGTTGATGATAACAAAATGTGGGTTGTGAGAGACAGAGAGAGGCTGAAAGTGTGAGTGAGAGAGTGATGTAAAGAGAGAGTATCAAGGAGCTGCGGCAGTTGGGTCTGGTCTGATGTTTTAGGGCGAGCTCCACAAAATTTATGTTTACATACCCCGCTATTCATTTTAGCGTCGTTGTAAGTGCGGGCTTCTGCGGTATATTAAGTGGGTAGCATCAACTTGGAGACGCTGCTCAGCATTTTATTTAAATAAGAAATAATTTTGTCGACATGAATGAATGAATGAAGAGTTTTATCTGGTTACGGGTGCGCCCCAAGCTTCAGCTTGGGTTAGTTTCTTTTCTTACTCTTGGTTTTTGGTTACCGCCTGCGAGGGTGAGTGTTCGAGTGTGTGTGTGTGTGTGTGTGTGTGTGTGAGGGCTTTGGAGTGTGCACTGATTTAGGTTGGACGCTTGTGCCAGAGCTTTGCCATAAATTACTAAAACGAATTAAGCGAAACTTACTAAACGAGCGCTCAATTGGCTGCCCAAAAAGTTGACCACGTATTTTAATCAGTGACTACAAATGGCACACAAAAAGGGAAAGGGACGCACGGACGCAGGGCGATGGAGAAAGCGCACAGCACACGGCGTGTGGGTGGAGCGGAAAGGGACATTAACATGCAGCCAGGGTAACTGCCAGACAATAATCAAGTTTGGCGCTGATTTCATTGAGCCAAAGTAACACGAGTTCAGGATTAGTTTTCAAGCACCAGGTGCAGAGCACATTCAAATACATATATATACATACAATACACATATATATAAGTATATATATGTATATAGAGGGAGCAAAAGAACTGAGAACAGCATCTAATGCACCACAAAGAGGCAGCCAACCACTTAAAGATTAAGTGCAGATTCAACCAGGCGCGACCCGAGCGAATGGCAGCAAACTGGAGGAAAAAGCCACTCAGGCAGGGCGACAGGACGATGAGGCGGTAGGGGCAGCTAAAGAATGGGGACTTGGCAAAGTGTGGATTGGGGCAGATTTGTTGGCTGGCTAAGCTGAGTGCGGTGGGGTTGTGGTAGGCAGAAAGACTCGCATCGGGTTCACTCAAACAAAGCTAATTAACAGATTTGTCAGCTTTTCATCACTTCGTGCACGGCCATTGTCTTACGACAGTTGTTTGACTTTTGCACTTTTTTTTTATCAAGCAAACAAAAAACAATGAACGAAGAAATAACAACAAAGCCCAGCCAGCAACGTCAGTGACTGAAAAAAGTAACTGCAAAGAATGCAAAGTATTGTACACAAAGTGTGCACAGACGATACGGGTAGAAATACACACACACACACACACATGTACAAGTATAAGGAATAAACTCTCTCAATTGCTAATTACAAAGGGAAGAAAGTTGGTAACAAAAAAAGCGTGGGTGGCAGTGGTAGAAATTTGTGGAACTTGGCAACTTGTTAGGCCAGCAATTTAACTGGAAATTTATTAGAAACGAAACAGCTGGCACTAGCAAACATTACAAGCTAATTGGCCCAGTTAACAGAAATGTGTGCCGGCGAAAGCGCATCACAGACTTTAAAACCAACTAAACTAAAACTAAAACCGAAAACCCAAAACCGAAAACCAAAACCAACGGCGAGCCAAGCGCAGCGCACAAAAGACCAAAGCTATTAAAGGAAAAACAAAGAATTCAAAAGCTAGGCTCAACGAATATTAGATTCCCTATGCATTGCCATATGACTGCCATGAAAATATAACTTATAGAAAGTTAGGTTGAGCAGCTCTCATTTTGACTGAGTTAAGCTTGCAGCAACTCAAATTAAATTTAAAGCCAAAGGAATTTAACAGATTTATTTACCTATGCGTTGCATGTTTGTATACAAAATACCAATACCTTAGTGTTAGGGTATCATAAATGCAATCAAAGTTTTCGTCTGCTCGAGCACCACAGAGTAGTGGCTGGTGTTTTGGAAGGACGAAACTACTGGAACAGGAGGTGTTAAGGCAATAAAACAAATTGGGTTGTGGGGAAGCTCAACTCGAGGGTTGGGCCTGCGCCACAGCAGTAACTTTTCAATCTCTGCCAATGCAGTGAAACTTTAGACGCAAGAATTGGAACGTAAAGCTAGTCCACCAAAGCACCCCAAGGCCATACCACCTTAAACCAAACTCAATTGATATGTATGGCCGGCAGCTACAAAGAGGAAGGGAAAAAGAGAAAGAGAGGGCGTGAGGATGGGGGCAAACTTGGAGCAAACAACAACTGACACAAATTGCAAACTCATTAAATTAAAATTATATTTAATAACCTCGAGTGCACGCAGCGCTAAACGATTTATACGCTAAAAAAACAAGCTAAACATAAACAAGCAAAAAAAAAAAGATGAAAAAATGCTAGACCATTCATCTACAATTCCTCCCACAGTTAACCATCCAATCCATATATTTTTGTTGCAGTTCCAGCGCCTCCGCCGCTGCCCTCGTTGGTGCCAAAGGCTCCACCACCGCCACCGCCCCCATTGGCGCCCGGCGAGAAGCGGGTGCTCAGCGAAACGCAAAAGCAAACGCTCGAGAAGCTCAAGTAAGCAAAAACACCATCCAAGCATATCCTAGAACTTAAGACTAAAGCATCATTTATTTCATTTTCACACAGGTCACGACCACGCAGACGGCCGGACTGGTCCGAGATGATGAAAGAGGTGGAAAGCGGCAAAAAGCTGCGCCATGTGGCATGCAACGACAGGTGAGCAGCTCTCTCATTAGCCACTCACTCGGTGGTCGGTCGGTCGGTCCGTGGTCGGTGGTTGGTGTTTGGTGTTCGGTGGTCGGTTACAAATGAATGGTCAGCCTTAACAATCGATTACAAATTAGTTAGTCGCTGTGCAAACGCTGAATAACTGCCAGCTTAAGAAATAATAGCTGCTCTCTTTCGCCTTTAGAAACTCAATCCATTTGGCATTCAAATTAATCTGAGCACACAGAGCGAACTGCTTAAAAAATGACTTCAATTTATGCAGAATTATGAAAGCTTGAAACGATTTCCTAAAGATTAATTGGAAAACTATGAATGCAAAATTGAAGTCAGTCTTAGAGGAATTTTAAAAATTGGAATTTAAAAAAATTGGAAAACAACTCAGTACATTTTGTATACATTTATAATGCGAAAAAACAAAATTCTGAGAAACTGAACTCAAGTAAAGAAATATTCGCATTTACTGTGAATTGTTTTTTTTTTTTTTTTTTTTTTTTTTTTTTTTTTTTTATTTATATATAAATAATCTAATAAAAATAATCTCCATAGAAACTTGACCAAAGAGAATATTTTTTATACATCATAAAATTGTTAGAAAAGAATTAAAAAAAAAAAAAAAACATTTAAAAATACTTGGATGAAATCGAAAATAAATGCTAAGTGATTTCTTTCAGTAAACAAAGATTTTTCTAAAGTACGAATTCCTAAGAAATATATACAATGCCCAATTGCAGATCTCAGCCCATATTGACATGCAAATCGATGACAAAAGTGGATGATAAATTTATCTATGAAACAGAGAAGGACAACTCGCACAACAAGCTGCTGAAACAAATTCAGGGCGGTGTTCGGCTGAGGCCCACGCAGACAAACGATCGCAGCAAGCCCATATTGGAGGGTCTGCGTAAGTTCCGACGCCAGATGACAATCGAGGAGCAGCTGCACAAGTCCCTGTCGAAGGTTAATATGCTGAGCGAAGCGCCCAGCAGCCATGCGCTGAACAGTGCGAACAGCGCGTCGGCGAGCGGTGCAGGCAGCTCTAGGCCGAGCATTGTGTCGACCATGTCCATCGATGAGGAGAGTCCCGATGAGCTGGATGATATCGATAAGATACGTGACGATTTGCAGAGCACCAAACAGATGCTGGCCCTGGAGCTGCGAAACCGTGAGGCCCAGGAGCGTGAGAACAAAAAGCTCTTGGCCAAAATACGTACGCTGGAAACAGAATTGGAGCGCGAGAAGTCACGCGAAAAGAATCTTGAGTATGGCTCCAATGTTATTGTAGCCACCATGGATCCCACACCCACATCCGAGCAGGCATATGTCAACTCGCTGAAACGTGAAGTCGAGGACGCGCGTAAGGTGTCCAAGGAGGTCGAAAAGAACTATCACGATACGGGCAAACTGCTAGTCGAGGCGAAAACAGAAATCGAGGAACAAAAGCGACAGATACAATTGCTCGAGCGCAAATTGGCAGCTGCTTTGCAGGTAAGCGACAGCCCAATCCAGGGGCAGGCAGGCAGGCAGTGTAGGGGGCGGGCGTGGCACAAGTCGCACAACATGCCGCTTGTGTGTTGTCAGCTGCTGTTGTTGTTGTTGTTGCTGCTGCTGTCAGTTGAAGTCAGTTGTTCTTGTTGGGGTCATAACCCACACACGTATCCACATTTTCAGCGCCGCCTCTGCCGCCGCCTTCCAAGCGACAGCTCAGCCTGAATGCAGAGAAACTAAAAACAAACAAAAAAATGCAAGAAAATCATCTAAAAAACCAGCTAACAAAGCAATCGCAATTAGTGGCTTTCGCAGTTAGTGTAGCTCTCATAGTTGTAGTTCTTGTTGTTCTAGTTGTAGCAGCACACACAATAAATAATTACACATCAGCTGACAACACGACACACATTTTGGATACCTACGAAGGGGGGATGCTGAGAGGTGATGCGGGTTGCTAATATTCCCAGCGCCAATTAGCGCGTTTCTCTGCAGTTTTTTTTTTTTCTAATTCGCCTTCGCTTGAATCGCTTTTAGACGATTTTCCATTTTATAGATTTGCCCTGCCTCGCTCTTTAACTCTTATCAACTAAATTCCTCTCTACTTCTATTTCAATGTTTCTCCTGCTTCACATGCTCCTGCTCAAAGTCTGAATAATGCCTATATTGCCCATTCAATCATACGTTTTGATCGTACAACTTGCACTCGGCTATGCACTTCCCTCTCTCTGTCTCTCTCTCTCTCTCTCTCTATTTTTGATACTTTAGTTGATCTTTAACTTTCAATCGGATCCCATTCTCTTGCTCATTACTTATCGTGCACTTACAAGCAGAGATTACAAATATCTGCAGACCATTTCTGAATGTCTGCATGCAAGAGTATTTCACTCACACTTCGAAAATTGCATCGGTTATTTTACGAGTTCTCTCGCCATCGGGTTTTGAACTTTTGAGTTTTATGAAGCAAAGAGTCTTTTGGGTAAGTACTAGTAAGTGAGCGTTTTGTTCACTAAATGAGTGAACCTCATTGTGTGCGAGCGTCAATCGTATCGCTCCCTAAACGACGTTCATTAAAAGAGCGTCACACGAATAGTTCGACGCAAAGCGAACAACCGAAAACCGAAACGAAAAGAACCAAAGTCTTTAACTCAGAGTGAGACTGAATGAGCATGAAATTCTTCAGTAGAGCATGAAAGTGAAAACGGTTAACAGTTATTTGCAAGTACTTTTAACACTCAGAGCTTACTTTCTATGTGATTACGACAATGCTGATCTTTTGCTTTCAATCGGCAACCCCAAGTATACTCTCAACATTTCTCCCTCGCAGTCTCTCAAAATGTTGTGCGCACCTTACATATACCATCCACTATTGTGGTAAGCCCATGGTTGAATATTGGATATTGTAATATTAAGAAAATCAATTTAGAAAGACAAACAAAGACAATTGCTTTTGGCTTCTACTCTCTAACTCTGCTTACTAAAACCATTAACCAATTAACCACCGCAATTGCTATTTACATAAGGCAAATACGACACCAAGCACTAACAAACCGCGCATTAGTTTTCGCTTTGCTTACGACGACGAGGACGAGGACGATGATTACTACGGTGAGAAGGGGACCAATCATAAGGTAATGCTCATAGCTGGATTCGGCCAGGTCTAGCCAGCGACGACATGTTTTCCTAATGCTCTCATCCATATTGTGAATGCAGGGTGCCACATGGGATGGTTCGCGAAGACCCAGCGATCCACTTTACGGACGCGACAGCTCACCCGAACTGGAGCTGGAGCAGAGCGAGAGCGATCCCGATGAGCCCGAGGAAAAGAAGACAGAGCGACGGGAGCGGCGAATGGGCAAGGAGGTGAAGGTGCTGCGCAGCAAGCTAACCAAGCTGAAGGTCAAGGAGGAGGCGGCCAAGAAGGAAAAGGATGCACTGAAGCAGGCCATGAAGAAGAATCATGTTATACTCAAGTAATAGTTTCTGAATTAAAAAATAGGGTTTTTTTCTAATAAGAGCTCGATTTTAAAGAGAGGAGAACAAAAAATTCAAGAAACTCGAGAAAGAGGTGCAAAAGATGGCCGCATCTATGAAGCTGGACGAGGACGAAATCGATGCCGAGGAGAAAGATGAAGAGGAGCCAGCAGAGGAGGAAGAGGAGGAGGAAGAAGAAGAGTCCGAGGAGGAGTCAGAGGAATCAGAATCAGAGGAGAGCGAAGCGGAATCGGGTAGCGAATCCGAGCCGGAAGTAAGTGTAATTACACTTTTTGTGGTCAAGTTATAGCATAAGAAGTTACATACATGTAATATATATATATTACAATATATACATATGTCGACTTACCTCTTTCTTTATAGGATTCTCCTAATTCCGCCAAGAAAAACAATTTGGAGCCGCGCGTTAAGAAGCACGAGAGTCGCTTTGCGGCAATGAAGAAGTGCAATGTGCTGCTCCAGGCGAATGTGGACAATTTGCAGGATCAAATTTCACAGGTGCGATCCAGGGCTACCAATCTGCAGGACGAACTGGATGCGGTAATTGCCGATTTGGGTTTTTAGCCCATTGAGCACAATTACAATCACAAGAAAAGAAGAACAACAGCTGCAGATCCCCAGTAAAAAAGAATCGAATGTACAACGTGTTTGTTTACTGTTTGCGTAGTGTTCCTTTTTCAATGTATTTAAATATAATTATACTATCGACATATGTAAGTTCAAGGCACACTATGTATGTATTCACAAGCACATCAAGTTCTTTTGCAAATTGGTTGATTAATTTTGTATTTGAATTGTTTCTTTTTCACACCGGTAAATTGCGTTGTTTTGTTTGTTTTATGAGTATTTATTGCGCTCGAGTACTTTTTGTTGTGGCAACCGGTGGCGCCGACGCGTTGTTAGCATAGTTATTAACACTGTGAGGTTACACTATGTTAATCAAATGTTAATTGCATGCCTAGAATGAACGTGTGACGTCAAAAGTACTTGTCATTCGGCATTAAGTATATCTATAAAAGGAGCCATCAGCATTTCTGACTGAATATTTACAGTAAATGTATTTATTAATAACACCATGCAATTTTGTGGCTGAGGTACCCAGTAGCGCCGACGCGCAGCTAACAGTTACAACAAAAAGTTTCGCTATGTTAACCGCATGAAAACTGCACACAAAACATGAAATAAGAATCGAATAGGGAAGTATCGAAATTCGAACAGCTGATGACACAGCTGTTATGGTAGCAGCCTCTATGGGAAATAAAAAGAAACTACGACTAGAAATCAAAACTTCAATTAACGGTTTTGTATACTTTTACAATTTGTATTTATTAATAAGATTTTTGTTGAAATACTTTAGTGTAAGCATGTATAACAATGTACAAAACAACAACTCAATGAATTTGGCTAAACTAAATCATTAGATTTATATATATGTATGTATGTATATATCATAGTCATATGTATGAATACTTTTTGATGGTATGAGTATCACGCTCGAACTTTAAAACTTTATGCCTATATATATGTATGTAAAAGATGTGAATGTTTATATAATGCGTCTATTTAAGTACTAAGCTGAGCTCTATCAATAATCCAAAGTCTAAGTCGTGTATATGAGTTAGTTTTTCGTATTGTAGTTGGTTGAGCATTGTTCCCCGATGCCCTAATTAAAATTTGATTGAAAACGATTCGAGAAACCACTAAAAGAATTAAAGCATTCCATAAACCACTACAACTACAGCAACTACTCTGGTCTAATCCATCAGTATGAGACGCAAACGCTTACGTAGCGACGATTCCCGGGGCAAAGTCATCGCCCATTTCTTCATGGCCGTCAATATGACGGAGCTGACGACCATCAGGGCACCGCAGAGGGAATATCTATTGGGCGCTTCGCCGAAGAAGAGGATTTGCCAGATGAAGGCGAACACGATATCAGCACAGCGCGCAATGGCCACCGGCCCGGCCTGCTCCACCTGCAGCGAAAGCGTCAGCAGTATTTGGCCCAGGAAGCTAAAGATGCCCAAAACGACGACCAGCCAGCGATCACGTCCACAACTTGGCCAGCAGACGGCACCAATCGAGCCGCACACAATCAAAGTATAAATGAGGGCAATCGCTCCAAAGTTCGTCATGATCACAGAGAAATGAAGATTCTTCAGAGCACGAAGCAATATGTAAACATTGGCACCGAACAGCGTCGACGATATGGCAGCAACTGGTCCCCAGATATCATATGTTTTATCCGTATACTTCTCGCTGTCCAGCTCCGGCGTCGGTTCACCAAAGACCAAAGGTGGCCGTGTGATTAACACCACGCCCAGGAGCGTCATATTGATGGTTAGCACATTGAAGAGCGTGCAGGGCTCTTTCAGGAAGGCCCTTGCGAAGATCGCTACGAACACAGGTGTGGAGAAGATGATGACGCTGGCGTCGGCCAATGGCATATGCCGGAACGCATAGAAACTGAGCATTAGGCCGGTGGTGCCCATGAAGCAGCGCAGCAGCAGGATGACGCGTTTGCCCTCCGGGAACACCGGCTGCTTAGTATAGATGAGTATTGGGATGGTGGGCAATAGAACGCCCACAAAGCGAAATGAGGCCAATTCCATAGGATTGACATCGACCAGGCCCTTGACAATCACCGAGCACAGCGAGAAAAACAGAGAAGAGAGCGTGGCGAGTATAATGCCCAAATAGGGGCAGTTTGCGCGCGTTTTAAGCTGCTCCAGCCATTGATTGGATAGATCTCCTGCTCGCGTTCCGTCCTCGAATTGATGCAATTCTAAATTCTCTGGCATTTTGCCGCTTTCCAAGTTTAACTAAGCTACTTTACGATTTTATGGCACATTCTGCAAGTATTTTATGAGGTTAGAAACAAGGCGTTAAAGAGAACCATTATTGAATTATGTTACCTTTTTTATTTTGATTGCCGTGGAAAAATCGATTTTTCAATTGGATAGCGGGGTTTTTGGAAGCAGGCAGCTATAACTGCTAAAATGCAACATTTCTTAACTTAGCATGACTTAATACGTTCACTGAGATTAATAGTCGTTTTTAATTAATTTTATTAATAGTTTTTCATAGAAAAACATTCAATTTGGGGGCGCACAAAATTGCAAATTTATTAACAGCACTAACCATACAACACAGCTGTTAACAGCTGGCCGTTCTGTAGTTTAATAGTGACTGTTAAAAGAGCTGTCAATCTGCTCCAAATGCGAATGTTAATCAAATTAACAGAAAAACAAACTATTATCGATTGCTTAAACTACATAAGGAAATGTATGAGTTAAGTTTGTGACATAATAGAGTACCAAAATACTCAAGTAAAGTATCCACATTGAATATAGTTTGCGTCAAAGTGTGCGATGCAAAATTCTTGGCCCTTACTGAAATAATTGTATAGAGCATTCAAATTTTTTTTGGGCGGCACGGCGAGTAGGCTGCGTTAACATTCTTTATCGGTCAATCGGGGGCGTAGTTTATTGTAATTTCGATATATTTGGTAATTTCATCAACACTTTTCGAGTTCGACTTAACCATGAGCAACCAAACCGTTAACACCAACACCAAGCGCTGGGCCCTGCTCGCCGCTAGTCTGGGCCTGGCCTATGTGCTCGTGCGCCACAGGCAATCGATTTTGGGCGTATTGGGACGCAATCCCTTTCAGCTACAGCATAAACGCATTGAAGTGATCAGCTCGGTAAACGAGTCACAACGCATTTTGAACGAACTAAAGAGGTAAGTGATCGTAGATTGTAGATTAACTTAGGTTACACGTAAAAAAAAATGCTCGCCCCATCTGCAGCCATTGCGAGTCATTTAAAGTGCTCGGCTTTGATTGTGAATGGATCACTGTAGGCGGCACACGCCGACCTGTTGCTCTGCTGCAGCTGAGCTCCCATAAAGGGCTCTGCGCTCTTTTTCGCTTGTGCTGCATGAAGCAAATACCCAAGGATTTGCGTGAATTGCTCGAGGATGATGCCGTGCTGAAGGTAGGCGTCGCACCACAGGACGACGCAATGAAACTATCACATGATTTTGGTGTCGGCGTTGCCAGCACCTTTGATTTGCGCTACATGGCTGTTATGGCCGGGCACCAGGCCGAGGGCCTAGGCAAGCTATCACAGACACATCTCAATACAGTGCTTGATAAGAATTGGCGCCTCGCCTGCTCCAACTGGGAGGCTCCACAACTGGATTCTGCTCAACTTAATTATGCGGCCAATGATGCTCTGGCCGCTGTTGCTATATTTCAGAAGTTATCCAAAGATTTGGAACCACGTACCTTTTGGGACTGGCGTGCTCCCTAAATTCGAGCAGTTGCGTCCAAGAATTGAGCCATTTCTAGATGTAGATTTTACCAAAGGTTTTGTCTCTGGCCTCGGCAAGACCCTATCGACAGGCACTCCCACACATCCACTGACCAGCAAGTCTAAGCACAAGCGCAACAAGAAGCACCAGCAGCCGCAACAGCAGCAGCAGCAACAAATTCGCAATCTGGGCACTCAGTCCAAAGCTTTCTATGACAATTGCGTGCTGGAGGCACCCGATGGCGAGCTGCTCTGCACAATTGACCGCCGCAAGGCCTCTTGGTATTTGAATCAGAATCTGGGCACTCAGGTCAGTGAGCAGCCGTTCACAGTGCGCTTGAACTTTGAGCCGGCAGGTCGAGCTGTCGGAGATGTGGGCCGCTATTATCAGACGCCCAAAGAGAATCAGTGTGTGGTGTGCGGACGTCGAGATGCCTACATACGAAAGAATGTGGTGCCACGCGAATATCGCAAACATTTTCCGGTTGTTATGAAATCACACACATCCCACGACATACTCCTGCTCTGTCCCAGCTGCCATCAGCTGAGCAATATATCGGACAACAAGATACGCAATAAGCTCTCGGTCACATGCGAGGCTCCATTTGGCCATGGCGAGGGCGTCGCCAAGTACCATGATGATCAGCAGCTCAGGTTGGCATCGATTAATCAATTAACTAACATCTCTTAGCTCAACACTCTAATGCGTAATCCTTTGCAGAAACGTTAAGCAGGCTGGCAAGGCTTTGCTCATGCAGAGTGATCGTATGCCCAGCCAAAAGGTTGCACAGATGCAGAAGACTCTTTTGGATTACTATACAGATGTCAAAGAGATAACTCCAGAGCTATTACAGAAGGCTGCCAAATTGGATTGCCGTGTGGCCAACGAAGATTACTGCCAGCACGGCAAGAAGGTGGTCCAGGTGTATCGCGATAAGCTTGGCGGCCTTGTCGAGCTGGAGCGCTTGTGGCGGGAACACTTTTTACACACCATGCAGCCCAAATTTTTGCCCAAACTATGGAATGTCAATCATAATGCAAATCGCTTAGAGGTGCGCGCCAGCGAAGGGCGCATCGACAATGAAGATTTGGTTGTGGCAGGTCTAGAATCAGTAATTAGTGTAAAGAATATAGCTAGATCGTAACAGTGTGATAGTTTTTTGTTTTTGTATATGTTTTGTACGTATTTGCATTCAAATAAATTATAAATTGGCTTTTGCTACGTATAAGTTACAAGATTTCAAATTCATGCCAAACGACAAAATAATAATTTTGCAGTCGCATGTGAACCGACAGCACAATACTCTGTTTACGTGATCGGATTATCTCTATTATCTATATTTGTCAAATGTCTTGGAACAATCGTTCGAAATTGGTTTTTCTCGAAAACCATTGTCTCTAAGAGAAATTTAAGCTTCGTTATTATAATGAATTAGATTAACAAATTAAGAATAGTTAAAAATAAATATTCTGTGATGGATAGGTCTTTGAAAGACATTATTTGTAAGAGATTTCTCCATTTAAGAAACCCCTCGTTCCTATAACATAAATTTAACTTATTTAATAATTTATAAAATCCTATTTAAGAAAATGAAATTGAAGTCATGCAAAGTCTTTGCAATTGACAACGATATTTCAATCCTTTTATATAATTACAATATATATCATGATATATCAAATGAGATTATTTTCTATATAAGAAATTTATGCAGCTTAGCTTCGCGCCACGTCAGCCCTTTACAATAAATATACATATTTAACAATCAATTAAGTGAAATTTCGTTTAAACGAAATACATGCGGACAGACATTACTCCAAACTAATAAACCTTTCTCACATTGTAAACAAGGTATTTTTAACAGCCTGATTTATGGCATTGGTCTATGAGCATCTCCTAATTGACATAACTTAAGCTATATAAACTTGAAGCTAATATATATATCGGATAATACACTATATACACGAAATATTACAGCAGCGACGCTTTGCTATATAAACTCGAAGCCTTCGTATTTATAGTCCGTCTCGACACGTGTCTCCGGCAACAATGTTTTGCCCTCCACGCTGAAGGCAGTTATAAATGTTGAGGTCTTCCCATTGAGCTCCTCCGATTTGAGTGCTACGATTATGGAATCCTCCGTGTTGGGCAGAAATTTGAAGCTGGAGAAACCGTGAGTGGGCGCCGTATTGGTATCATCCAATTTGAGAGTATCGATGACATTAAAATACTCGTCCGCAGAGATTAAAACGTTGCAGCCCATGTGCTCATCCATGGTTTCATTATATCTATAGAGCAAAAAGCGTTAATTAAATAAGAAACGAAATTCGTGCACGTGGCTCACTTTTCCTTTGAGCAGCGACGTGGCAGAAAATACCACCGCTGGTGCACCTGTGACCAGACGGCGCTCTCGTGTATCATGTAACCGGGCCAGCTGATCTGAAGGGAGTGTTGACGCAACTTCTTGTAGTTTTCCACCCAGTTCAAGGAGCGCACTTCGCCTGACATGCTGATTGCCTTGACATACATGGGATTGTTGTTCTCGTAGTCACCCATGCTGGTTGTCCACTCCTTGCCCATGGAGCCCACATAGAGAGTGTGCTGCTTTACTGTGGCCCACTCGGATTTGAAGCCTTTGGCATTGTGGCCATTACCATCGAGCAGTATTACCCAGGGAATGACCTTGTCATTAGTCAGCTCGTAAATAAGCCCGGTGCGATCATCGAAACTTAGCAGTTTACCATTGAATGTGACCAGCTCAGAGAGTTCCATGCCACGTCCCTTCTGTGCAAATGAAGATTCTAGAGCTGTGGGCGCGCCTGCATCCCAGTTTATTTGTAGCTCATGCTTCTTCGGCAGATACGTAAGGTAGCCCTTCTTTAGGTAACTACGCCACATGGTGCTGCCGTCGCCTTTAACAACCTTCGAGCTGGTATCTAGATCTGCTATCATAGCAATGCGATAGCTGATAACGCCTCCTTGCGCGGTCAACGGCTGCGTCAATGGATATGTTGAATTGTAGGGTATCGCGAGGAAAGAGTTGGCCTCACTGGCATATTGGGAGCGCAGCCAGTATCCATCGGAGGAGCTGCGACTACCTTGGTGCGCATATAAGAAAAGCAACACCAGCACCACGGCACAAAATACAAGCAACGCAAAATGATAATTAAAGCGGACCGTGCGATTACCAATCCGATAGGTTGGCGTACGCAAAGCGGTACGCCAGTCGCGCATTAGAATTGTGCGTGACGAGTTTTCCAAATCCCTGAATGCGTACGCTGTTTTTTGCATTTATAACTTTAAATTTTGGCAGCGTGGCAGCGAACTGGCAGTAAATGCAATCAACAAATTGAGGCGATGTGTCCGTTTCGGTTTCTGTTGTTTGGATTCCGCTGGCGATGACATATCGATAGTTGCCAACGAAACAAAACAGCTGATGGTCGATTGCAAGTTCTATTAAACCGAATATTTGAATCCTAAATTAATTACTTTTAAATAAATAGAAATATTTCAAATATTTTATTTTGCATTTACCTAAGAGTGTACAGCTTTAAATATTTAACACTTCTGGCTTAAATTTATACTAGAGATCGTGGTTATTGTATAGAACAGCTGATGTAATGAACATCAAAAATAGTTCGATAATAAGTTCAAATAAGAAAAATCGACTTTTCCGATTGATGGAGATTGCAATTAAGCGCGCAAAATTTAAAGCAACATTTTGAGATAATAGCGTTTTGTTATTTTAAATATATAAAGATATATGGGGAGAAGGCTCGGAGACTTTTAATCCTGAACACTTTCTGCCACACAATGTGCAGGACAAGCATCCCTACGCATTTATACCCTTTACAAAGGGCATACGCAGCTGCATAGGTTGGATGATTTCTGTTTTTTTTTTAAGTTTCATATATTGCAATGAGCCACTATTTAATTTCAGGCTGGTGATATGGTCTCTTATCTACTAAAGTGACGTTGGCAAAATTACTCAGAAACTACAAATTTAGTATAAGTTTTGATTTTAAAAATCTGGAGTATATCGAAAACATAACAATGAAACTAGCTACAATGCCGCTTCTGAGAATGGAACGTAGAAATTAGCTAAACATGATTGATAAACTCAATTAAAATAAAATTTGGCACCTATAAAATAAGTTATCGTTGAAGACGTTGTACACACATATGTATATACATAGATACTAATTTAATACAATTTCGATTTTTGTCAGATTTTGGATTCCGGTCCCCAATTCCCCTCGCCCTCAATTGGCGTAGACATATAACTTTTTGATCGATCTTTATAGAATCATAACTTTAACTCACATGCCAAATTTCAGCGTTCTAGCTTTAAAGCTGTAGAAGATACGTTTTTTTCGATTTATCACGCCCATAATGGGCGTAGGTTAATCCGCCATAGCTTTTTGAACTTGGGTTGTCACCGTGAGTATTCATTCCAAATTGCAACTCTCTAGCTCATCAACTGGCATACGGGCGCATGCATTTTCCGATTTGCCACGCCCATGGTGGGCGGGTATGCAAAATTTTTACACTTTATAATCCGGGAACATGAGTATATGTTCCAAATTTCAAGTCCCTAGCTCTAATACCACCGAAAAATATTGCATTCATACGGACAGACAGACGGACATTGCACAAAACTAATATACTCTTTATCACTTTGGGAACAGAGTCCAAAAATTAGCGTATCTGGTATGGAATTGAAGCGTTGAATATTTATAAAGTGATGCAAAATCTACCTTAGGCAGTCTTTAATAATATACATATATATATATATATATATATATATATATATATATATATATATTAATTATTTAATAATACCCTGAGCCCATTGCCCGTATGCTTGAACGCGTCGATTTCCGAAGATATATATAAGATTTCATTCTTTTTGCGTTAGGTTCGTATATTGCACGCGCGGTACAATCAAAATTCGATAGCTTTTATATTTCCAGAGCTATCGATAAGAACATTTATCGAGTATCAGTTATAATATTATATTTAATTCATCTTTAGAGTTAGAGTCTCCAAGTCTTCTGCATATATATACATACTAATTTAATACAATTTCCGATTTTGTCACATTTTGGATTGCGGTCCCCAATTCACCCCAACACCCACAAGTGTGTAAAAAATGTATTTCAAATACTAGAGACATACAGTTTGATATGGCATATATGTAGATATTAATGTCATGATCATAATCTGAAAATTTGATTACGATTGTCCGTCTGGAAACAGAATTATTGATCAAATAAGTTATGGCATCAAATCCACGCGGCACAGCAAGCGATGCAGCGAGACAAGACGCCTGCAATGCTTACACACATACAGACGCGTGGTGAATCTAAACGAACCATTCTTGGAATATAATTCGTTCGATGAAGCGCTCAGGGAATTTCGTAGTCGACCAGTCTCTACTAAAGCTTTCTTACTTGTTAGAGTAGTAATCTAGTATAAATGTTAACAGAAATATCTTTCTAAGTACAAAGTATACTTAAATCAATAAAACTCAATCAAAGTACAATCTAAGTCATTAAACATAAAAAGTTCATCTTCAGGGTTCAACTTTGCTGTTGTTTATAATAGCCATACAAAATAAAATGGTGGGTGCAGCAGCTTTTAAATTGAAAATGGTGTTTCGGCGATATATAAGCAATACTCTTTAGTAAACTGCTCAAAGTATTTTTGCACTCTAGATCGTTCAGTCATGAATCAAATTTTGTGTATTATCTTAGCTGTTTTGCTAGTACTTTACTTTCTGTGGACACGTCGCGAGTTCTATAAGTTTTTCATGAAATTTCCTGGTCCTCTAGGATATCCTTTGATTGGAATTTCCTATAAGCTTTTGCATAACGAAGGTAAATTTAATTGTAGGTAGAGTTTAAACTCATTTATAATATTCATAATATTATATATTTAGATGTGCTGAAGGTGTTGAGGTCATTTTTCAAGGATTATGGAAACAGTTATGTCACATGGGTGGGACCGTTACCTTTCCTAATCACCAGTGATCCTCAAGCAACTCAGGACATTTTAACTTCTCCACATTGCGTGAATAAAAGTTATATTTACAAGATTCTCGATGATGCCATGGGCTATGGATTATTCAGTTTGCCAGGTAGAAAACTCATTTTATTAGTTATTGGATTTAACTGAGGCCCATATCATTATAGATCCGCGTTGGACAAAACACAGCAAAATATTGAGCCCCGCATTTAACCACAAAACGTTGCTAAGTTTCTTTCCCATTTTCAATACCGAGTCGGACATATTACTAAATGAACTCAATAAACTGGCAAATGGCAGGGAAGTGGATATAATGTCTTATATACAGAATTTGACATTAAGTATAGCTACGCGTAAGTAAAAATTATAGGCCTATGAATTTGGAATTATTTTAGATTCAGTCTGTTTTTTTTTTTTTTTTTTTTTTTTTTTTTTTTATTATTTTATATTTGTTTATAAGAAACCACAATGGGCACCAGTGTTAAAGAACAGCCAAATTTTCAGGATGGTTCTCTGATATCAGACTTTAAATTGTGAGTATTCTTTTCTATTTAACAACTTTATTAATAAAATGTTATATTTAGGCTTCAGGAATGTGCGATGGATTTTATTATACAGCCTTGGTTCAATATCCCAATTATACGCAAACTTTTTGGCAGGGAGCAACAATATTTCAATTCAAAAAGCCATGTTGGAACGTTTTCAAGAAAGGTAATAGAATTATATTTCAATTGAATCAAATTTAAAATTATATTTTTTTACAGCTAGTGGATCAGAAAGTCTCTGAAGACATGGATGTCGAAACATTAAGCAATACCAATATTGTTATCAACTTGTTAATGAAGCATTTCAAAAGCGGCAGCTTGGACAAAAATAACGTTGAAGATGAAGCGAATACAATGATTTTTGCAGCATTTGAGACATCCGCGAATACAGTCGGCTATACGCTCATGCTGTTGGCCATGTTTCCAGAGTATCAAGAGAAAGCATTTGAGGAAATTCAAACCCTGTTCCCTAAAGCGGGTGACTTCCCAGTTAGCTATGAAGATATCCAACAAATGGTTTATTTGGATCTCGTTTTGAATGAGAGCATGCGGCTTATAGCGCCTATTCCTCTCGTAGCACGAGAAGCATCTCATCCCGTGCGACTTTCAAACGGGACTTGGATACCCAAAGGAATGCAAATTGGCATTAACATATTTGAAATGCATCGGAGAAAAGATATATGGGGAGAAGACTCGGAGACTTTTAATCCCGACCACTTTCTGCCACACAATATGCAGAACAAGCATCCCTACGCATTTATACCCTTTACAAAGGGCATACGCAGCTGCATAGGTGAGATGATTTTTGTTTTTTTTTTTTTAAGTTTTATATATTGCAATGAGCCACTATTTAATTTCAGGCTGGCGATATGGTCTCTTATCTACTAAAGTGACGTTGGCAAAATTACTCAGAAACTACAAATTTAGTACAAGTTTTGATTTTAAAAATCTGGAGTATGTCGAAAACATAACAATGAAACTAGCTACGATGCCGCTTCTGAAAATGGAACGTAGAAATTAACTAAACATGATTAATAAACTGAATACAACCTATCGGAATTATTTCTTGAATAAATTTCTTTGTAGATTGAAATTCTGCATCAAACTTTTTTTTAGGGCGTAATAATAATAATTTTATCTTTTTCATTAAATATAGTGTATTTATTTTTCATTTTATACCCTGAGCCCATTGAAAACGGGAAATCAGTGTATAATGGTTTCGTTAAAAGTATATAATAGGATGAAGTAGGCGTGGCAGACCTCATAAAGTATATGTATATATTCTTGATCAAGGTGACGAGAAAATTTGATATAACAACATCTATCGAGAATCAGTTATAAAATAATATACCGTACATCTTTAGAATTAGAGTCTCCAAGTCACCTGCATTAATATAGATACTATTTTAATACAATTTCGACTTTTGTTGGATTTTGGATACCGGCCCCGAATTCGCCACCATCCCTCCAAATTTGGAAAAAAGGTAATTCAAATACTAGAGACTTGCAATTTGGCAAAGAGACACATTTTATGAGCAGTTACGAGCAGTCTCGACGAGAGATTTCTTACTTGTTTAAATCTGATTATTTATCATAGGATATACACAGTTATTCTATAGTCTCCAGCTGTAATATACACGAAATGCAATCCTCAAGTATTCCATTAAGGCACTACGATTAATAAACTGAAATAAATTAAAATATAATTAGTTCAGAATATGCAGTTAGAAGCTTTGAATATACAAAGTTATATGAAAGCACAAAGATAAAGTTAAATATGTGTAACTTGACAATAATGGAATTGTTATAAATGAAGTTCCGGCCAATGCATCTAAAAAAAAGTATGCGAAATGTCTTATTTGGCTCCTGCCGTTAGGATTCCGATAGCTTTGACATATCGATAGTTGCCAACGAATCAAAACAGCTGATTTGATGATATTTGCGATAGTTCGATTGCAGCTTTTATTAAAATGAAAAATTGAAAGTACTTACCGGGACCATTTAAAAAATTAAATATTGAAAATATTTGGTATATTTTTAAGCATTGCAATGCATCAATAGTCTGAATGTGAAATCGAGCTTGCTAATAAAAAAGTGAATCTTGAGATTAATCAAAACATAAATTGTAATTTAAGTTTGCTGAAAATTATTATTGTCGTCTTTTAAAGAATAATGCAGTTGCATAAACTGAAATCATTTAGACTAAAATTATTTAAGTAGTAATCTAGTATAATGAAAAGAATATATTTTTATAAGTACAAAGTATACCCAAATCAACAAAATTCAACTAAAGTATTTCTACACTCTAAGTATATAATCATAAAAAGCTCATCTTCAGGGTTCAACTTTGTTTATGTTCATAATAGGCATAAAGAATGAAATGGAAAGTAAATTTAAATGGGTTGCTGGATATATATAAGCCATGCGCTTTAGTAAGCTGCTCAAAGTATTTTTGCTCTCTAGATCGTACAGTCATGAATTCAATTTTGTGTATTATCTTAGTTACTTTGCTAGTACTTTATTTTCTGTGGACACGTCGCGAGTTCTATAAGTTTTTCATGAAATTTCCTGGTCCTTTAGGATATCCTTTGATTGGCCTGGCACACAAAATGTTGGATAAAGAAGGCAAAGTGAACTGTAGACAGATTTTAAGTGACGTCTTACACTAATATTATATATTTAGGTGTTTTCAATCTGCTCAGTTCTCTTATCAAGGACTATGGAAATATTTTTGTCTCCTGGCTGGGTCCATTACCAATGCTCATTGTCAATGATCCTCAAGCCACCCAAGATATACTGGGTACACCACATTGTGTGAACAAGAGCTACATTTATCAGATCATCAGTGATGGCGTGGGCGCGGGCTTACTCAGTTTGAAAGGTAGAAAATCCATTTAAATAGCTTTAACGGCAACTTAATTGTTTGATTAATTTCAGATCCACATTGGACCGAGCATAGAAAATTTTTAAACCCCGCATTTAGCCATAAAATGTTGCTGAGTTTCTTTCCCATTTTCAATAACGAGACGGGAATATTACTAAAAGAGTTCAATAAAATGGCAGATGGCAAAGAGAGAGATATAATGGATCATCTACTACATTTTACGTTAAGCATAGCCACGCGTAAGTAAAAACTATACATTCAAATATGAAATTTGGTATGAAAAGACATTTGAAAATAAATCTAATTTTGATAAGAAACCACAATGGGCACATGTGTCAAGGAAGATCCCAAATTCCAGGATAATTCTCTAATGGCGAACTATCAGTTGTGAGTTGTAAATTGTGTAATAATAATAATATTAACTTTTTGGCTACTATTTATTCAACTGAATATTTAGGCTTCTGGAATGCTTGGGAGACTTTATTGTCTCTCCTTGGCTGCAAATACGCTTTATACGTCAGCTTTTGGGTAAAGAGCAACAATATTTCACTTCGAAAACTCATATTAGGGAATTTACAAGAAAGGTAAAAGAATTATTTTCAGTCTGAATCAAAATGATTCATATTTTTTGTACAGCTAGTGCAACAGAAACTGTCTGAGGATAAGAATGCAACGTCAATCAATTACAATACAGTTCTTAATTTGGCAATTAAGCATTTTAAACACGGAAGCTTTGACAAAAAGAATGTCGAAGACGAATCGAATACAATAGTTTTTGCGGCATTTGAGACATCCGCGAAGACAATCGGTTATACGCTCATGCTTTTGGCCATGTTTCCAGAGTATCAAGAAAAGGCATTTGAGGAACTTCAAACCCTGTTCCCTAAGGCAGGCGACTTTCTAGTTAGCTATGAAGATACCCAACAAATGGTTTATTTGGATCTTATTTTGAATGAAAGCTTGCGACTAATACCGCCTATTCCACTCATAACACGGCAAACATCTCAACCAGTGCAGCTATCGAATGGCGTTTGGATACCAAAGCGTATGCAAATTATTATAGATATATTTCATATGCATCGCAGAAAGGATATATGGGGAGAAGACGCGGAATCCTTCAATCCCGAACATTTTCTGCCACACTATTTGCAGGATAAACATCCTCACGCTTTTACTCCATTTGCAAAGGGTATACGTAACTGTATAGGTATTTAACATTTATTTTTTTACATTATAAGTCCGCTATAATACCGAAATATATATTGGTTTTTAATTACAGGCTGGCGATATGCTCTTTTATCAACGAAAGTGGCATTGGCAAAATTATTGAGAAACTATAAGTTTAGCACGAACTTTGATTTTAAAAACTTGGAGTATGTCGAAAATATAACCATGAAACTAGCAACTATGCCACATTTGATATTAGAACTTAGAAATTAATTAAACAGCCTTAAGGAAATTAATAAAATACAATTTAAACTTGCCAACCTGTGAATAAATTATCGATTGATTGAAAAGTGTATCGATATACCGCCACATTTAGTGCGCCATATGCCAGTTTGCGAACAGCTGAAATTAGTATCGATGCTGCAAATTGCGCCGGTATATTAGCCAAAGTGCCTAAGTTGTTTTTCATATTAAAGTAAGTAACTTACATGAAATAAAGCATGTGGCGGCGCATTAAATTTATAAAATCTATTATCGAAGCCACCATTCCTAGTCGTCAAGGAAGTACCATGGCAGAAGCACCATGTATTAACAGCAGTCAGGAAGCAATTGCTCGTTTGCGGGAATTCGGATATGCATTCAATGAAGGTGATTATGCAAATAACTACAGTTTGTTGTCACACACTCATTTGCCCACATGTACATATGTATAAATAGCTGGCGAACTACGCAAAATAGACGCATCCACCGGAAAGGCCGGTAATCTGCCCTATGAATTTAAAATAAGCGACAATCCGGCAACAAATCAGGAACATTACGAGCAACTAGCCAATCAGATACCCGATATAATATATGAGCTACTGGAGAAGAATGGATTAAAGAGAACCTATATACCGATTGGAGAGCCCGTTGAGCGTTCTACATTCGTATTCACACAGCCGCAACCTCTGGCCCAGTCGAAGAAGTTGCTTGTGCTCATCCATGGCAGCGGTTACGTGCTGGCTGGTCAATGGGCGAGGAGGTAGGTGCTCTATGTACACTATATTGACTTAAGAGACAGAGATAAGCGAAATCTAATAGAAAATATGATAAACAACTATGTGTCTGAACCTACACAGATGTCTTCCAAATATATAAATTCACTCATTTCAGATTGATTATTAACAACTCTCTGGAGCACGGCACACAGCTGCCATATATACAACGCGCCCAGAAGCTCGGCTATGATATACTCGTAACAAATACGAATGATACCACACGCATGATAAAGGGCAAGCGTACGCCTATCAAAGGTGTAGAAAATTCCATAAATCATGCCGCATACGTATGGGAGCATATTGTGATGCCTTCGCAACCCGAAAGTGTGGCCATAGTGGCACACAGTTATGGCGGTTCCGTGTCCAAAGCTCTGGTAAGTTAAGAGGTATTATAAGCATATAGTATATATATATTAATTTTGTATTTATGGCAGGCGGAGAAGTTTACGAAATTTTTCGAGGAAAAAGTATATGCCATTGCGCTAACCGATGGCTCAGTAGGCCATCCGCCAGCTGGTTGCAAAAAATACTTTCTGGATGTGACCTGCAATTGGCTCTCGAGCACTGAGCCGCTCGATACGGATCTAACACATGGCGATAAGGATAAGAATTTAACTTGTGTTTCGGCTGGACATCCGGAACACGAATGGACTTCCTCTGCCGCCATCGAATCTGTTTTCAAGTTCCTGGAACTAAAGCACCAGAAGTATCTAGAGAACAAGCAGTGCTAAGCCGCCTAGTGTCAACTTGTTACTCATTTCATCAAATTTTCCAATGTGATATGCATCATCCCGTCATCTTTGTGCATGTGACACTTATCCCTTTACCCCAAGGACCAACACAAACTATCGATTTGCAATGCATAAATCAAATGGCGTAACAGTATCCCATGATAAAACTCCCTTATAATCCACTTGGATATGTCACAAGCACTCGCATCAAGGCAATTTAATTTGATTTTCGCCACTTTGGCACATTCCATGTGAGTTAATCAACTTGATGGCTGATGTATCATCGTTCACGATAAAACAAAAGTGTTTCACATGTCCGTCCAGTCAACAAGCAGCTAAAAAACAACTGACCCACGTCCCCACGGCTAATGCTTAAAGTTGTTGGTTCGATAAGAGTACAATCTAGCTGTTGGGGTTGCTAAAAAAAACACATCTTGTTTGGCTATGGCGCCGGCAGTTCCCATCTACCCCTGACCCTGCCACAAACGCCACTGCATCATGTCGTTTAACAAAGTACGCCATAAAAAAGTGTCCCTAGTGAATTTGTTGTGCTTTAAGATTGGAACTCGTATTGCATACGCACAGATTTCAGGCTGCATTTCCTATGCACATAATATAAGTACATAACGGTAAACAAATGCAAAAGAATTCATAATTGAAAAGAGAATTATATTTCAATATGCGAATTTTAATAAATACCCATAGAATATAGTTCATAAATACTTTTTACAGGATGAGAAAAACTGTAATATGAAAATAAATTTTGATAATATATATAAATTAAGTAATTCCAACTAACTTAAGAATGTCGAGTAACTGTTTTTAGTCGTCAAAACCACTTTTAATCACATTTTGAAACAATTACCACTTTTTGACTTGCTAAGATTTATAATTAAACACTAATTAAACACTTTAATAGATTTATTCTTCTTACATAATTATTTAAGAATTGATTTTTACATAAATGATTTATTTTAGTTTTATAAAGCTTACATTTATTGAGCAGGCAGTTTATAAAGACTATTCAAATGCGGCCCATTTGAATATTATTTCGAGTGACTAAAATTCGTAACTTGGATCCGATAAATGAGTTAATATATGTATATACAAAAAAAGTTTTATATAAAATATTACAGAAGCTGATATAATGATTTAAAGACAAAAAGGGAATAAATTGTCAAAAACTAAACAACTTTTTAAAAGATTTCATTAAACTGTAATACATATAAAATATATTGAAGATAATCACAATTTATATTTTTAATATAAGCTTTAAGATTTGATTGGAAAGATTAAAATAAAAGTGAATGTAAAAAATATTTACGTGTATTTCATTGAAATTCTCTTTATAATTATTACGTTGAGTGAATTCAGTTACCAAAGCTAAATCCCTTATGAGTAACTCGATAAGTGCTGCCGGAGCCGTTTATCTTTAGTATTAAGACCAAAACTTAATACCCACAAAGCAGCAGCAGGCAATAAGAAGAGAAAGTACTAAGTGAGTGTGTGTGTGTGTGTGTGTGTGTGTGTATGTGTGAGAGAGAGAGAGAGAGAGAGAGAGAGAGAGAGCGCTGCAGACAAGAGCAAGCATTTGGTTGGGTCTGGTCCGGGTGGGTGGGACCGTAGCAACGGCAACCCTACAAATGTTGCTCCCACCTTCTAGCCCCCTCCCTCCCACTTCCCAGTGTGTATTGCTATACCCGTCTTCCGCTTGGCTTGTATACATTATCGCTGTCATGGCCGCAGTCATGGCTTCTGCTCCACCTTAGGACATTCTATATGTATGGGGAGTCGACATCGTTCACTTCGTTGTCGTCGTCCTATGGCAGGCAGCTATCTACACTTTGACTCACCCACACAGCGACTCGAGGTTAGACGAGGATGGCATTAGTTTAGTCGGAGTGCGAGAGTTCGTGTATCCTTCGTATCCAAAGCTGGTTGTGTTCTGTGCGGGTTCAGGAATGGGTCATGCGCCTGAAGCATGTACATATCTCACTCATACATATACAATAGCTTCCCTCTTTTTGCTTTGTCTATATGGCAGCAGTAAATAAGAGAAGAGCTTTCTACATACAGTAAATAAAAGGAAAAGTCACAGTTTTAGTTTAAATGACGACCAGAAAATGCCTGCCTTAAGAAAAGGTTCCCTTTTTGTTAGTATTTTCTCAGCCAACAAACAATAGCTGGCAATTACTTAAAATAATCATTTTGTTTTCATGGTTATTTGATAAGATCTTAAAGCGTGCGCATATATGTTACGTCCTTCACATGGTGAAGGAACTCGTTACTGAAGCGGAGGCTGGGATCTAACCCTTTAACGTGTTGATATCAAGGCTGTGAGGTTGTTTAATGCGTGCGTATAAAGATTTTCATTTCAGATTGAGCTTTAGGCTTAAGACACAAATTTGTTTCTCTTCTGAAATGGGTTTACTTAGTTAAACTATGTTCAGAGAAAATATATATAACAAATTACATTAAATATATGAGATACACAACTTGATGACGGATAATCAAGTTGATATATCGCCGTATCTCGTATATACATAATTTCTAATGAATATCTTCATAAATCAAAATTAAAATAGAAACTCTCAATTCTCTATGGAAAATGCAATTTTAAGCAACGGATATAAAAAATTGAAGTCCCGCCGCAATATCCGTTGTTATTGTGGCTGGACTTTATTGCTTGAAAAAGTTCAAGCGATGTCATTCAAAAAGTCATAAATAATAATGTTTTCCAATAAATGTTCACATATGAGCGCGCACGCACTTGACTCTCTCTCTCTCTCTCTCTCTCGCTTAGACATAGCAGGCGTAGGCGGTTGGCAAACCAATTGAACCCACGCCACCCACCGCCCTTAACCACTGAGCCACAAGTGGATGATGGCTCTCTGGCTTGTGCCAAACTCTCTGGAGTGACCGTTGTTGAACCTCGACTCGTGGCTTTTTGGCTAAAAGGGCGCCCCGTAGAGCCTCATAACTTACAAGGTCATTTTTACAATGAACCATTAAGAATTTTTTTTGTTGTTGTCAGGCCCTTTCTATATATATATATATATATATATTTTTTTTTTAAAATAATTTAATGCTCATGTGTAGCGAATTTTTATGGCCGACAAATGATTGATGCGTTTGCTGGCATTTCCTGTTAAATGTCATTAAAAACGCTTGTTTTCAAGTTTAAAGACACGACTCGTTATGTTAAAGGCAATTTGTTGGATTTCCGTTTTGGCGGGGTGTTTGAACAATGGAAGACTCCATCTTGAAAGTGTGTTGAAATGCAAGTTTAACGTAAAAATAATATCAAATAAGATTAGATAGCATTGTGTCGTCTTATAGCCATGCTTACACTCTGCCCAGGGGCTCAAGAAAGAACAAGCTATTTTACAAATTGCATCATTTGCACCCCTTTCACTTGACAGCGGCTCACAGAGGTGGCACAGTGGAGCAAGAATAGCAGTTGAGAGTGCGAGAGTCAAATGGAGCTGTGCTGTGTATGCTAAATGATTATTATTTTAATATTTTGTAATTTTTTATGGGTGTTACTTAAAAATGTAATGAAAAAAAAAAAAAAATAAATAAATAAATAAATAAAATAAATTATTTGAAATAAAAAAAACCATATGGTCTACAGAACTGAATATGTGAAATACAAATAGTACAAGAAATGATTTCTTTTTCTTTTGAGTATATGCTAATACATATTATCATTTTTGTATTTATATATAAAGCCTATTCGAGCAGAGGAATGTGGAGGCATTCTTTAGATATAACACTAAATATTCTCAAAAAACCAAATCATTATAGACAGACTTAATAAAGATTCGCCTGTCTCATCTCATTAATATTAAAATAAATATATATTAATATTTTCGACAATTTTCCTACTGTTTATCCTACTCGGCTGCACTATTTGTCCCACTGTGCTGGGCATTTTAAAATTCAAGCGCTGCCCGCCACAAAGCCACACAAATCACAGCAAATACAATAACAAAAGGGAAACCTCTGCCACTTGCCGGAATGTAAATGTTGTACAATGTTAAACTTATTTGCGGTTTATG
The DNA here is from genome assembly GCA_030914335.1 of Drosophila borborema. NCBI lineage: Eukaryota > Metazoa > Arthropoda > Insecta > Diptera > Drosophilidae > Drosophila > Drosophila borborema. The sequence goes on from JAUESP010000306.1 coordinate 11,965,882, forward strand.
TGTCCTTGTTGTGGTGGGCGGCTGAGGAGACAAAAAGGACCTCGAAAGCCAATAAAACGATTTTTTCCAGCCGACTATCTAAGAGCGTATATCTATGAATTGTAAAAGGACTATTGAAGTGCTTGGCCGCGGCCACTGACAGCTTGCGAGTCCTTGCCATCAACCCAGCCGCGATATAAGATAATAGTATCATCAACACCAGCAAGCACCCCCGAGCCTCCTGCCCCCAGGGCAAAGCCTTGAAAAGGACAGTGTCTGAGCATTTATTTATTTATTGTAGGCGTTGCTGGGTGTGGCAATGGCTATGGCTTCGTCTTTACTCTATTGGGCATTCAAGTTCGGGCTGCGGCTGTGGATTTAGTGGGTGTCAAGCAATAACAACGCGCCTTGGATTCATGATAAGAACTTTTCGTATAACTAATTTGCATTGGATAGCTCCGAAATGTGTTGGCAACTTTAAGCTTTTGAAGTTGTCTTTTTTTTTCTTTGTTTGCTTTTCGACTGACAGATTTTTCACGCACATTTAAAAAACATTTAAAAAACCATTAAATGTTTTCTTGAAGCCAATTTTTTCAGTTTTGTTAGGTTTTTTTAGCCCACATCACACCCCATTTTTTATTTGTTTTGCGTAAGTTTTTTCAGGGATGTCGCAGAATTTTTTTTACGGAGAAGATTCGTTATACCCTATAAAAGTGAATAACATTTTACAAACTAAAGCATAGAGATGAGTCGAGAAAAACATATTTTTGTATAAAATTATTTTCCAGTTTTTTCTTTATTTTTTTTATTAATTTTTTCATGTTATGTTAATATATGAAAACTCTTTCCACACTCTCTGTAACTTAATGTAAGTAAATTTCACTATTCTAAAATTATCTAAGGGTTGATATAGTTCATGGTTTAATTGTTAATTTAATATTTTCTGGGCCTAGATTCCAGGGTATTTGCTAGTCTACTCTACATACGGCCGCCGTAACGTGTATTTTTTCCCTTTTTTTTTTTTTGCTTTACTCTCTAATCTTTGCGCCATTTATTTACAGTTGATTAACACGCGACTGACATTTGTTTGACTTTATTTTTCTTTTGTGAGAAATTAAAATGCGAGTTGCGCCACGAAAATATGAACTGAGGATTGTGGCAAGTCCTTTTGCGGCTGCTGCTTTTTGACTTTGCCTTTTATTTTAATTTTTTTGTGTGTGTGTTGCACAAAAATTATTCATTTGTAGAAAATTGTGGCGGCGTTTGGTTGTGCTTGGCCCTGGCCCTGCCTGGCCCTGCTCTGCCCTGCCCTGCCCTGGCCTGGCCGCAGGCCAAACTGATTAATAAACCAAACGTCAAATGCGCACAATGGGCACGCATCATCAGGGCCAACCCCAGATCCAGGAACAGTACGAGTCTGGGCCGTAGCTGGAGCAGCTGTCATCTGTGTCATATTCAAATGGCGTGGCAATGGGGAGAGAGTAGATCCTGATGCCATGGTCACATCCTGTTCCTGCTTCTTGGCTTGGCAAGTGCCAAGTAGGCCTCGGCGCATTGTTGTCAACTTGACTTTTGAATAGAATTCGCATGTTCTTTTGCATAGGGCGTTGGGCATTGAGCATTGAGCATTGTCATCTGCTGCCTGGGTCACAGTTGGCTGCCATTTGGCCAACAAATTATTTGCATATTAAAAATGCCACAAAATAATCTTTTGAGAAAACGAGCTGAAAATCTATCTTTAAGCAAAAAAGAATCTTCTGAGCAACTTCGTTAAATTGTAATCCTATTGATTTATCACTACTATATACCAGATCTTCTAGGCTACTCAATGAAAGCTCTCAGTATGATCTAGTTTGATTAGTTTTATCATCTTTTATTAATGTAGCTTTAGTTGATTTTTTCTATTTTTATCATACTATACCTAATGATCTTGCGAAATCCACTATTTCAGGCATTTAGTTTCCCTTAAGTTTGCTCTAACGTAAAAAAGTGACCCTGGGGCATAACAATACGACGTGATTTATAAACATTAAGATTTATATGATTGCGTATGTCAAACACACACACACACGCACACACACACACACACGCACACGCCCACACACTCAGGGCACACATAAAAATGATAAACAAAAAATTGCTTCACTTGAATATAATTTTTATTTATTTATCTTTTTTTTACTTCGCCCACATTTAATGGCGCCTCTAATGGTTTTATTTATGGAGTGTTTAGTGTTGTGGACCATTTGAAACAATATAAAACACGCGCATATCCTTAAGCCAGAGACTGATATGCCAGGCTGTGCCCAGTGCTTACAAATGTCCTGCGGCCAAACCAATCCATATCGAATCACTCTGACATGGGCGAAACTATGTGATTTCTTGTTATGGTTGCTAAGGCTGAAGCTGGTCAGAGCAGAATCATCAATCAAACGTATTCAAGCAGTTGAGGGAATAACGTAGAACAAGTCTTTAATTTTTTTGGCAGATAAATGCTGAATAAAATAATAATAATATATTCTTATGTAATAAATATTGCTTATAAAAATAATAATTAAAAAAATATTGCAAGGAATGCATATTTGAAGAATGTATTTTCTATTTCTCAAGTTTATTTTAAATATAATTCTTCTGGCCTGAAATACACTTTCCCCACACAGTAAAAAACGAAAATATTACTCAATTTTCAAATTCAATTTGTCACTCATAAATTTCACGCTGTATTAAAATAAATTTGTGACAATTGAAAAATTCAAGTGGTTGCTAGAAAAAACTTTTGCAATGTGTCGAAAACGTTGCGAAATTTATGGCGAAATTGGGAGTTGGGTGCGAGGGCGGGTTATTTGGTTTGGTCTGTCAAAGTTAAGCGGCGGCCTCTGCACTGGCACACGACATGCATGTCAATGGGCATGATAAGACCCAGGAACTCAGGGCGGACACCGCCACGCCCCAAAGAGAAGAGAAAAGAAAGGTTGGCGATGGCTGGGGTCACAGCCGGGTGGATGGGCCAGGGGACGAGACTCTCACAATGTCGCGTTAAATTTGCACAACTTGGCAAAAATGTCGCTCGCCTGTGCAAATTGTAAACTTCTGTTTCGCATATATGGAATATATAAATATATATGTATATATATATTTGAGCAGTGGCTGGGGCGGGGTGCCGAAGCGTGTCCACATAAATAACAAAATTTAAGAACAAAATATCAATATCCACTTTGCGCTACGCCAACTGCATGCGAATGAGTCTCTCGTTGCGACAGTCTGGCAACGTCTTGTTGCGCAAAGAATTTTGAATTTCAAATGAAATTCTATTTCTTACTTTTGTTTTGCATAATTTCAATTCGCTGCAAGCGACATATTGCGTAGCTAGTTTTTGGCTTTTCTCTTCGTTGAGTTCCCATCTTGAAATCTTATGAAAATGGCAAACAAAAAATTGAGAGAGGAATACAAAATATGAATATAGTATATATAGTATATTCAATATACTGTGATATTTGTCTCTTAATATATAAATATGCTTTAATATGCTCTGGCATAGCAAACATTTTTCTTAGTAACAAAGTATCAAAAAGAAACATCTCTATATAAAATGTATTTATAAAAGCTTGTACAAGAAATTCTCTGATGTAGCACTTTTTTTTATAGATCAAATATGATATTTACCTAATCTGTATTTTATTTAGGTACTTGAAAATCGTAATGAGCCATTTTATAGCACACAAAAAATATTTTAAATTATGAAATATCCAAATGGCCAAGGACCACTTCTTTATGATCTCGACATAAAAAAGAAGCGACAATCTTCCCCATTTTGCAACATACTTTTCTCTCTCTCTCTCTCTCTCTCTCTCTCTCTCTCTCCCTATCTCTTCGTCCCTGTTACTGAGCTGGTCATAAGCCAAATTTAATTTGTTCGCATATGACATTTACGTGGATATTCAAATAGCTTCGTTTCTGTCATACTTCAGTAGCTTTGATGTATCCGGGGCACAGCAGAGTTGGGGTTTTCGTTGCAAAAGGAAAAGGTTTCGCTAGATTAATTTAGGGTCATGCATATAACATCATTTTTTATGCGAGTGGTTTTGTGCACGCTGCCTGGATGAGTGGGTGGTTGGGCGGTGGGTTGGGTGGTTGTATAACCGCAATCAAGTGCCATAGAAGCTTTTTATGTTACAGCCCAAGACAGCGCATATGTGAGTCTTATTATTTATTGGCAAAAGTCTCTTAAAGCTATTTCAGCATAAAGTCCCCTTCTTTGACTGCCTAATCCTTTGCGGCAGCAAAATGTTTTTAATTTATGGCCAAATCTGGTCGCATGTGTTTTTGAAACTTTCTTTAATTATGAGCTCTTAAAACTAACTAAAAACTTGATGCATCGGAAATATGAGAAATGTATTATTATTATTATTTTTTTTATATAAACCGAATATTATTAGCTGGATGTGTCTCGCCGTGCCTTTCGTTTAAAATCAGAATCAATTTTCGTTTGGGTTTATCCAAATGTGGAGTCTCTCTGAAAAACCCTGCTCTTCGCTCCACATGGTGTCTGGGTATCACATTTTCCGGCTCTTCTCTCATAGCTCTCCTGATGCTGAAGATGCGCAATAGCAGGCGCAAGGGTTTGTGTCGCTGTTCGGATATGGCGCAAGTTTCTTTACCATGTCCCTCATTTGTGTTTAATTTATCTATATTGTAATATGTCTTGTGCTGTGCATTTAATCTGCTCGCTGGACAGCTTTCCAGAGGTTCGTCTAATGAGTCCAGAAGTCTGAAGGCGCCCACTGAGCCGCAGGCCCAGGCAAGAGTAACAGTTAGGAAGGCCCAAAGAAAACGCGTCCTCATTTCACAATTTCTTAAATTGAACTGCGACGGCAGTTAACTATCTGCAATATATATATGTGCATTTAAATATCAATATTAATGACATCCACCTTGAACTCTGTTCACAAAACAAAGTCAACAAAGTGCGCGATGCAGCTGTGCCAGCCAAAAGGTAAATATTTTGCAAATTTCGACTTCTAGAATTTGTAAAAAAATAAATGGGAAAGTGTATTAAATTCTGGGAGACTCTTTATTTTATAGCGAATTCTTGAAATATTTTCAATATTAATTCATTTGCTCTGCTAAAGCTTTTTTCAATTTTTATACACTTCATCTTGACAACCAATATGCTCTGTTCAGCCACTTACAGTACAGGGCATGCAATAAAAACGGCAGTTAAAAGAAATGGAATACCCGCACACGTAACTGTCATTTGTATTGCCGGCGCCTGGTTTGGGGAACGCCTTCATTCCCACTGATTTGGGGCGACGAGGTCCTCTCTGGGGGCCTGTTCCGGAAATCAGCGTAAGTGACAATCGCGCGTGAATCTGTTACCTTATAAAACTGACATGAATTCTAAAAGCGTTGCGTCCCGGCACATTAACACATTTCCAGCCGTGGATATCCCGTGGCACTTGCCAAAGTGGGCGGCATAATTTTTTAAGTGACTTCTTTTATTTGCATTTGAGAGAAGAAAAAAAAAAGTACTAAACGTCATGTGGGAATTGGACTGTATGTATATATTAAGTATAGAGTGGACAAGACTGTACTATGTACTCAAATATCTAGTTATCTATATATATTTAGTATATATATAGACATCTCTAATGAGAGCGTTTTTTCAACACCTTCGCTTTAACTTTTTGCATAACTTCCATTTGCTTCTCGATCCAGTGAACATGTGTGCTGATACGTGTAAAGGCATATGATTTTTTCGCCTCGCAGGGCGTACGTGCGTATGAGAGCAGGCCATAAAGCAAATGATTTTTCACATCTATCAAAGGTGCACCTGAGTCGCCCTGGAAAGAATCAAAATATATTAGCTAATCATAGTTCGTATCTTAAACAAACGCGCACATCACACGCTCCACGAGGTCCCTTTGTGTTGATCGCACAAATTTCCGAGCCTGTGAGAAATTTAAATCTATGCTCTTGAAAACAGACTTCATCTTCTATGGTGCGAAAGGCGACAGTTTCCAGGCCTTTAGGTATGTTGGGCTTGGTGCGACCCCAGCCGAGCAGCAGAGCATTCACACCACCGGCTTTTCTAGTGGTATCTCGAAAATCTATACTGGCGAATCGAATGTGATCGATGGGTATGGGTTTGACCAGTTTTAGCAGTGCAATATCATGCCCCTTGAGGGGCTTGAAATCTGGATGTTTTTTTAACTGGCTCACACGAAAATGCTTAGCGCTCATATCGAAGAGTCGACTGGAACCAGCGCTCACAAAATAATTTTTGGCACTCAGCTCCGGGTATTTCAGAAAGCAATGAGCCGCAGTTATTACAAAATGTTCATCCAATATCGCAGCGCCACAAAGATGCCAAGACATTCCGTTCTTTCGGATTTGCAAGGATGCTACGAATGGATATTTTAAAGCTTTTACCGGCCTCGTCGTTGTAATTGTTGAATTAAGAGGACTCGCTGATGACGCTGTTGATGATGAACTTGCAATTGGACTGTCAGTGCTCACTGCCATCCTATTTATAGGTATTGGTTTCTTAAAGTCAGCTGCGGATAAGGCATTGCCGTTGGGCACATCACTTGAGATCAGTTGATCTAAAATAGCTAATAAAACTTTTGATTATAGATTCTGCTTTAGTTTAGTTTGGATTGCATACCTTTGTTGTGAGTTATTTTACATTGAGTCTTTATAAGTATAGGTAAAATAAAAAGTAGTGCAAGGTAACTGTGGCTGTTCATGGTCGACAGTAAAGTGAAGTTCTTATTAGAAGTTTTATGCAAAACAAATTGGTCATGCATTATTCCATTAATATCCATTTTATTTCATTAGTTATACATGGGACTGTTTTATTAAATATTAATTATGTATGTCTAACTGGCTTTAGAAAGAGGTTTATATTTTTACTCATAAATCTTTATTTGGCTTTCGTTTGGAATAAATATATTCGAATAAGAGATCGATTCACGTCTTTCTTTACAACGGATTCAGTTTATGTTTTCTCTGGGCATTCTTCTTCTCCTTATCCAATTAAGTTTCTTTGGAACTCATCCTCACATCATAGTTTAACTGATCAGTGAAGCTTCGACAATAACAAGTCGATCGATTCGATGAGAATTTTATTGAAAGATTCTACTTAAGGAAATTGGTGAAGTTTGCTAAGCTTTTAAGGAACGAGCTCTTCATGCCGCTTCATCATTGACAACATAAAACTAACTTCAACTAGTCTATGAGAGTTTCCATTATCCACTTACGTAGAATTGTTTCGTGTACATTGAACATGATTTACGATGACACATAAACAACAGCTTAACTTCCGCCTGAGTTCCATGCTGGGTGACAAAAACCAAAAAAATGAAGAAAAATTGCAGCATACCCTGAGATATTGACTAAAAGCCCAGCCCCCAGCCACAGGCAGAGCCGCCAGCTTCACTTACCTTTTCCGCTTAAACACCCTCCAACTAGGACATAATGGCCAAATGCATTTGGAACAGGTTTTTCCGCAGGTTTTCCCTTAGTTTTTGCCTTTTGATTTTTGCGTTCCTTTTTATTTATTTATTTTTTTTTTTTGGATTTTATTAGCCCAGAAGTTGTTCCTTAACGGTTCTCCTTTTTTTATGCCCTTATGTTCAGCCGTGCGTCCAGTTGCCAGGGCATTGTGGTCATCATTTTTCTTGCCCAGCCCCCAAATGCATGAGTGTGTGTGTGATATGTAAGGGCTTTGGTCAGGTTTGAAGCTGTGCCTCCTCTTTGTCCTTGGTCAATGGTTTCTAAAGGGAAATTTATTGTTTTGCCGGCAGTTTGAGTCAAAGTTGAAGCGTTTCAGGTGCACTTGGCGAAGCCGAGGGTGCAGGGTGCAGGGTGCAAGGGCGAGGGGTGTCACTTTTGACATTTAAGATGCCACACACACACAATGCCCACTCGGTGGAATTCTCTAATTTATACACATCGCCTCCTGCATGTGACACCCGACATTTGTGCTGGACAAAAGTTTTTTTGTGCTCAATCTATTTGCAATTCCGATGACTTCTATGGCCAGCCGGGGGGGATGTACTTGACAAAAAACTGTTGCATTGACAAATCTAATAAACAAATGACAGACAGCTGTGAGAAATTTATCTGCCTGGCATATGCTAGCAATAGAATCTATAGCTTTTAGCTAATCAAATTAGGAGCAGGTCTGTTTCTAGGCAACGACTATGACTTGCCCAAGTATGGAATATATAATAGGAAAAAGTAAAAATAAATAAATATATAAATAATATATTTGTTCTTTTGCTTACTTAAACATACTTACTTAAACATACTTCATATAAATATTTGACTTCCTGCTGCTTTCAGTCTCTCGGGTCTTTATCCTTTCGATTGTCTTTGTGGCTGTTTGTTAATTGTTGTCAGCACATTGTTCAATTGTTTTATGGTTCATATGCATTACACCATTACCAACACTCACTTTGTCTAATTGGGTCGCCCATTATGCGAGCAGGAGACCCAGTCTCAGGTCTCAGTTCTCAGTTCTCACATCTCGTTTCTCCAGCTCATACCCATTGCCTGCAGCGTCAGCAGCGTGCAATGTTCCACTTTTGTCAATGTATGTGTGTGTGTGTGTATGTGTGTGTAAAGACAACCATTTGACAGCTTCTATTGCTGCAGCGCCTCCTTCTCCAGTTGTTGCTGTCTTTGCTTGGCTTGGTGCAGACGCCCACTGTCGCTTCGCTTAACTGCTTGAGGTTTTTGGTTAAATGCGCTGCCTTCATAAGCCATTAAGGCTAAGTGATTTGTTTTTGTCTGCCTGTCGCTGCCTCCCCTCCCCCAGCTCGTACCGCTTCCATCTCTTAAGTCTAACACCTTGTAAATTGCTAGCTCAGAAAATGGGTTTCCCTGCTTTTTTTTACACTCTCAAATATTCCTTGAGACACCCGAAGGCGCACAATTGGAGCGAACTAATTGTGCGGAAGCGCAGGCCATTTGCTCGTCTTGGTGTGCTCTACTTATGAGAGCCCTCGCACTCTCTCTCTCTCTCTCTGTCTATATGTATATAAAGCATACCTTACAGTTTCTAGTCCAACTAGTGTCAACTACTCGATGAAAACTCTAAAGTTCAAAGTTGTTGCACAAAAAGTTTACACAATGCAGCACAAACTTGGCCAAGAGATATGCAAGTTTTCACTCTTGCAACTTTTCAGTTTTCCACATTTCTTATAAAGAAACTACCAACGTGTCAGGATATGTAGTCCTGCAAGACATGCTGATTATATCTGGTCATTGTTTGGGCCTCGTGACATGCGTGACATTTGCCTGCTGCCAGATCAGAGTGTGTGAGAGTGTCAGAATGTCAAAGTGTCCGGGAAGCGTGTGCATCTCATATCCCAGCATGGAATTGGATTGTTGATAACAAAGGGTTGGACGAACATGTGTTGTATCATGACGCAATGTACACCCTAAGTGAGGGTATATTGGAATAAGAGTCAACTGCAAGTTGATCAGAAAAAGCAGAGTTAATTTAATCATATTTCTCATTTAGTTTTTATTATGCTCAGAGTATATATAAGGAAATAAGTTAAGTCTCTTTATCCTATTGCAGTAAATAAGAAAAATTGCTAAAATAAATATTATTAATAAATAAAATTATTAAAAAAACGTCTTGTTATTTATGTAATTTTTTTTATTTATAATAGACTTTATAATTAATTAAATATTTACAACATTTATTTCATAATTTTCTTATATATATTTAGTAGTAGAGTATTTAGTATTTAGCAAGTCCGAATTTGCTTTTCCCTTGCGCTGGCTTGGCCAAGGGATGTGAGCATAATTTAATTGGGCATAGCTCGAGCAAATTCTATTGGAATCAGAATCTGAATCAGAGTCAGAATCAGAAATAGAATCTCTGCTCGTAACTTTCACTAATCATATGCAAAAAGAGTAAGAATTAATCAATGATTTACAAGAACAATACGTGTGCACATGTCGGCAGCCGGCGGCAATAGATGCCCAAGTTCCCTTGCCAACTGGGCTGCAACGTGGCCAACACCCGCTTGTTAGAACTTGGTCCACCCATTGCCCAAGGGCAGCAGCAGTTGGTTTGCATGAACGAGGCCCTGCTGTGGCTGTGGCTGTGGCTGTGCAATGAGCATGAACACAAATAAGGCGTCGGCGCTGATCCTTGTCAACCACCATAACAATAATTTCAATGTGCACACAACGGGCAGACGGACCGGCCACAGCAGCAACCACAACTAAAACCATAACCACAAGCCCAACCACTGGCTGCAGCCGCTAATAATTCAATTAGTTGCCTCAAAAAGATGCCAAACTGCGATGCTGGCGGTGCGGGGCGTAGCGGGCTGTTGCTTCTTGAACCTGAGTTTCCTCCTCAGCGGTTGCAGTTGCACAGAAGTTTATGCGCTGCAGCGCGGCTTCGATTATCCAAATGCCGCCGGCTAAATATCGCACCACCGCATAAATTTGCAGAGCGCAAGAGTTGTGAAAATTGCTCAAAACTGGTTGGTAGTACATTCTTAATCGTACTCAACTCAAAATAAGAAGTGAATATGAGAATTTTGTTCAAGTTTTAACTAATAAATTCTAAAATAAAGTAAATAAATGAATGAAACTTAAATTTAGTTTTACTTATAACAGAGTTACAGAGTCTACATGATATAATAATGGTGGTGTTTTTAAGGAATATGAATAAATAAAAGAACTAAATAAATCAAATATAAACATATAATTAAATAGTTATTTAAATAGTTAGTTTCACACCCTCGCAGCTGATCTTATAGTTACAATACCTCAAGTCTCGCATTAATTATCTATCAACATACAAATCCAAACGCTTACCCACAGTTAGGCACAACAAGTCTGTGGTGAGAGCCAAGTAATTGTAATATAAATAAAAAATCAACATATCAAGATACACGAGGCGAAGGATGTACAACATCATGGCAACAGACAGGCATGCTGCAGGAGTGGCGGGTTGGTGCATGTAAATTTTAAATTGTAAATAATCGTAAATAACGCAAGTATCGCCTTAAGCATGGCCAAAGCGACAAAAGGCGACGGCAGTCGCAATTCTCAGCTCACAGTTCTCAGTTCGCAGTTCTCAGTTATTCTCAGCTATTTGCCCACTCACACTTGCCGTAATCTGGTAATACAGGGGTTTACACAGAAAGAGATAGAAAGAGAGAGAGAGGGAGAGAGGGAGAGAGGACGGGGGAGCTTAGGCAGTTGCAAGTCAGTAGCCAGACTTAAGTTGGCCGCAGGCTGCAGGCTAAGCCGCTAAGACAACTCCCCTTGCCACGCCCCTCTCGACGCGAACAGATTTATAGAGCATGTTTTGGCTTCCAGTCAACGTGTGTGCGTATGCAAAGTGAATTTATTGACTTAAAATGCAAATTTCATATGACTACAAGAAGAATAGTAAAAAAAAAAAAGAAAAATGTGAAACGAACAAGAGAAGAAAATGCAAACCCTAAAGAGATTTTCACAAATTTCCGCATAACACGCTGCGTACTGTGCGGCTTGATAGATTGCCAGGCGAATCGGTGGTGCAGGCGGTGTGCGGCTGCTCTTGACTGTATTTATATAAGCTGTCTGTACAAGTGGCTCACAATTTGTTGAAGATTAAATGCCATCTTATGCCTTGACAATTTGTTATGTTTGTGGCATTGGCATTGGGCATAGCCAAGGCTTGAGCTTGTTTGCATCCCATTTAGCCAAGGGAGATGGCAAAGGGGCCGTAGAAAATCATTTAAACACAATGTACATATGCAAGAGAGTAGATTTTTGGGGCTGAGCTTATGTTGATGTGGTGCTAAGAATTGTTGTATTTGAAGAAAGCATGTTTAGAGGTAAAGACAAGATATTTGAAATGAATGTAGAGTATTTTCAGTGTAGATGATTGTTCTTACAAATTATAATTTATGAAATATGCAATAAATATGTAATATGTACAACATATACAATATATGTATATTAGAAATTGAGTGAGGCTAAAAATAGGATTGGCTTTTAACTCGATATGCCAATGAGGCTAAACGTCGTCAACTTTAAGTGAGTTTTGTGAGCTTTGTCAGTAGAAGTTGAATATCTTATAACTATTTCAAAATAATCCTGACTTATTTCTTTGACAATAAATCTTGCATAATCTATAGCATGAATTGCTTAAGCATGACTCTCATACGTCTCTTAGATTTATTTAAAATGATAAAGTTATTTTAAAGAGTTTTAGATGGTTCTATATTTTTGTTGATATTTATTTACATTTATTTATTTTTTTTAATTATTATTATTATTATTATTATTATTTAAAAAATATTATTTTAATATTATTTTTACAATATTAAAATTACATCTAAAATCATCTTAAAGCTTCAACTGAAGTCATCTCTGTAGGTGTTCCATTGGCTATGCATAATGAAGCTGCATTTGCTTGTTCAACTGCTCTACACAAGTCAACTCTGTTTGCACATGTGTGTAAACTAAATATATGAGGGCATACCTGTAGTATGCCTAACGGATTAGGATAAACAATTTTTGGTAGCTAACGAAATAATTCAAATGGCGCTTATCGCTCGTTTCTCCCAGCGAGAGCTGCGAAACTTTGCACACTTTCCTTTCCGCTTGGGTGTAAAGTGAGGACAAACAAAAATAAACTCGCAAAGCGAAAACCAAAAATCCGAAACCTCGAGAATCTTGTAACTAACCTTTATTTGTTTTGTGGCAACTGCGTCAAGGATATCCGTGGCTGATAAGCGACCCATGCAGAGCCATTAAACAGCATCCTTTTGTTTTTGGTTGAGAGAGAATGCGACGGGTAAACAAAGCAAAGCGCCACGCCTCCACTGCTAATACAATGTGTTGAACAAATGTTATGAAAAGGCGGCCAAGAAATTAAGCGTGTCGACGCTTGTTGACTGCAAATGCCAAAAAGTTGCGTAATAAAGTGCGACGACGAAGCCGCAAATTATAATTTTAACCTTTTACGCGCCTCGAAACTGTTGCCCGACCGTCAGAGGGCGCCACCCAGCCGTGAGGTTAGGCAGAGGCGGGCGACATGTGTGCCGGCAGCGATAAGCGTTGAGCCTGGTGGCCTTGTCTAATAGAATTAAAAGCCAACGAGAGGAAGTGCGCCAAGCGCATCGCCGCAGCTCAAAGGTCGTGCCGGATTTTAATGGTTGCCCGTCCGACCCCAGCCCACTATTTAACCTAACCCCAAACCCACCCGGACGAGTGGCATATGAGTGAAAATAATAATAACAGTAATTTGAATGCTCAACTAGGCAAGTGTGGAATGGAATGGAATGGCATAAAGATGCCAACGAAATTCATATGCAAATGATTTGGAAACATTGCCCAAGGAGGGTTATCCCCTTGGCCCACTCGCTAGCTAGGCTTGGGTAACCCTTTCGTGCCATAAATTGAAAATAAACCATTTGCTTGTCGTTTGCTCGACTATGGCAAATAATAATTCAGGATTAGTCGCCACTTGTTTTGCCCTGCGCCAACTCTAAGGTTAATTACAACATTTGGTCAGGTCGTCCGTGCGGCCACAAATGGTCGACGTTCAACTGAAGATAAGGTAATCTGTTATTTTTTTTTTTACTTTTGTTTTTTTTTACTGCTGTGTGTTGGGTGTGTGTGCACTGTTCGCAGTTAAAAATTGAATGAAGCATACATATTTGACAAACAATTATTTTTGTTTTAATTAGCTTTTATTTATTCAAAAATAGTTAAAATAGAATTTGTGGAATGTACAAATTAATAAAAAAATATAGGAAAATAAAATATAATTTATTTACTTAACAATTTAATTTTTTCGAATTAAATATTACTTATTTTGTGTATATATTACTCAAATATTTAAAACTAAGATAAAACAAAGATGTACATTAAATTAAGAAAAAAGAAAAGATTTTGGTTTCTGTTTTCTATATTTATTCATATATATAGTATAATTTATTACCAGAAAAAATTATTTTTGTACATTATATTTTTATTTATTTATTTACATTATATATTATATTATATATGTGTATATTTATGCTTTTGTTTTCTATTAGTTATCTTAATTCGTATAAAATATAATTTATTACCAGAAAAAGAATTTTGTACATTTAATTATTTTTTTTATTATTTATATTTATTTATTTATTTTGTTTTATATATATTTTATTATTACTAAAGCCTCTATTTTACGCTTAAACTCAATTTTCTCTTAGCTCATATAGCTGGGCTATCACTACCGATAGTTTTTCTGATTGATTGAGCAATTCGTTAATTGAGCAACTTAGTATCTAATATGAGGTAAGCACAACAGCGTGAACAAGTTTTTTCCTTGTGGAGCCCACGCAGAAGTGTAGTTTCATTAGCACCTCTTTTGGGACCGCAGCGAGCAGTTGACTTGAATTAAATGTAAATTTCGTTGTTCGTTTCGTGTGGTGTGCGCCAGTCGAAAACATTAATTGTAAGGCAATCAGTCGCACACAGAGCCCACGCAGACTGCAGCAAAACCAACAACTGCAATTTTCTTGGTGGCTTCAATCAGCCAACAAATCAACAAACAACGTGCCACAACGCAGGGGGCAGCCAGGAGATACCCGGCATTCCCTCTCTGTGCTCAGTCAGTGTTGTTGCAAATTGCTGGCACCGCGAATTGTGGCAGGCAAAACAAGCAGCAAACTGAAAGTTGGCGACAATTTGGCCAAAAGCACACGCAATGCAAATAAAAGTGTTAGAACTACGTCTGTTACCCAAACAAAACAAACTTGGCTAACATGATGCGAGCTGCAGTTAAAAAAATGTTGTTGATTTTTGCGGTTTGCAGAAGAAGCGAATGTTTTTCTATGAAAATATATTTACCAAAGAATTTTTGAAGTATTTTAATACAATATAATTGTGTACGCAAAAGAAACAAACTACATTTAGTATGTAAAAAAATCTTTCATCTTCATAAATTAAATTCAATAATATATTAAATATTTGAATTAAATTTTAATTTAATTTAAATATTATTTTAATTCTTTATTTATTTATTTTAATTTATTTCAAAATTATATAATTTCCAATTTAAATATTTTTTATTTTAACATATTTTATATCTGAATAAGTTTTCTAAAGCTTGAATTGATGAGTAAAATATTTTTAAGCAATTAAAAAATCTCTGATTCAACCACAACTCTCTGCCGAGTCCAATTTACTTTCCAGCTGTATTCAATTACAACAGAATTTCCACTAATTAAAACATAGAAAAGTAATATTCAATGTCTCATAAACAGACGAGACAAAGAGCAAAAATTATTCACGCTACATAATTAAAGAAACAAACTGCGACAAAGACAAAAGGCAAAAGGCAAAGGGTTGCGGTCTGTGGTCTGTGGTTTGTGGTTCGAGGCCTGGGCAACCACAATGTGCCACCCACTGAACAGTGCCGCGAGCTCAAAGTGTTTGTCATTTGTTTTTCTTTTTTTTTTTTCGTGCTGGATTTAATTACACTCAATTACCGGATACCACAAGGCGATCCATTTACACTTGAGCTTCACTGGGCACAGCCGATGACACTTTTGCCGGGCAACAGGTGAAGCGCCACACCCCCGCGCGCCCTGCTCATTAATGCCGTTAGACATTTTAACGAATTTTATGCAAATTGCAAACGGGAAACACTTTGAAACCGCAACGCATTTCCACCACAGTTGCTGAGCAGGACTTTTGGCGCAACTCCTTCGGCGGCAGTGTAACAGGAGCTGAAGGTTCATTGTGTGGGGTGGCAGGGGAATGCCAAACTCTGAGGTAGCAAGCAGCTTGTGGCATCGTTTCGTGTTAGCTGAGTTATTATTGCAAATTAATTTTTGTTCATTAGATTTGAGAATGTCACAAAGTTGCCCGACACGCAGCTGAGACTAAGTGCTGCTCCGGTTGCGAAAGGGGTAATTGAATGTTGGCCGAAACAAATGGAATGTATTGAATGAAGACGAAAGTCTCCTTGAGAGATTGCTATGCATAGATACAAGAATATTTAAGTTAAGTTTTACTGTAGTAAAGTTTGATTCGAATAAATTGCAGTAGCTTGTTTATATGGTATACCAAAGCAAATAAGTGCAATCAATATGTTTAATATTTGTATAATTATCTATAATTATGCAACAGTCTTTGATATTTGAATACCTCTCTAAGCACGCGCACACACTAAACAGTTAAGCCTATTGAATAACGCACACCCACCCAGCCATCCACACACATACGTCCACACACACACACACACATGTGAAATGAGCGGTAAATAATCCTTTTGAAATGGCTCAAAGCAAATTAATTAATGTGCCACACAGCCGGAATTTATGGCATAAATAGCGCACTGCGGTGGATGCGCAGATGTTACAGGTGCACCAGGTTGTGTGATTGTGGGGTTGGGTGGCTGAGTGGTCGGGTGGTTGGACTGGTGACTACAAACAAACTTATATGCATATACATTTGACAACCCCTCGTTGTATGCGAATCGATACGATTGAAACTTTCACCACAAAACTCGCTTTGCATATTTTAGTTTTTGAATTATGGCTGAAAGTTGGCTTTTAATTGAAAGTACACAGTGCGAGGAGGACTGCGGCCGTCGTTATGAACTCATTGATATCGGAGCCATTATGAAAATGTTTATTATTATCATTTTGCACATTTGGTCCCGGCGACACAGAGATGACAAAGCATAATAAATTGCCAGACTCCCAGCCAGCCTTCCCATTTCAAATGTCAGTTCCGCTTCTGATACGGCCAGAGTTCTGTGTTTTAATGCATTTTTAATTAGTAGCAATTAATATGGTAATTTGTTTAAGTGCTAATAGATACTGCCAGCAGTAATGCCTGCCCAGCACAAAATGAGTTTCGATGGACTGCTTGCGAAATAGCTATTATTATTGGCAACGAAATGTTTCAATAGATTGCTATGAGTCTAGCTAAGGGAAAGTATAAACTTGAATACGTATGAAAATATAGATTTCAATTGAGATATACTGTTACGAAGACATGAATTGATACAGATATAAGTATTTATAATGATAATGATAGATAAAGCCTGAACAAATGTGAAACTGATATATTGACTCAGCACCTAACTTTCATTTCACTTAGAAAGGGAAATTCGTACTGAAAAAAGTGTTTATATATATATTTTTTTTTCTTTTTTGAAGCGAAAGCAGGACTCTTGAAAAACTACTCAAATAATGTTAAATAACTGAGAAAGGCTAATTTATCAATTATTAAATAATATAAGATATTATCAGTTGAACTTATATTACAAGTACTACATTTGTTGAACTATATAAACAATCTAGCGAATAATATCTACAGATCAAGTTGCGATAATGTCAGAATAGTAAAGAGTATGTATATGAGTATTGAAGCAGGAGAACTTAATTTGCTTTACGTACTCCGCATCATGAGTAGCCAAAAAGCAACAGATGGGGAAAATTTATTTATTCGGTTCATGTATCTCTCAATTGATTCAACTATAGAGAGAAATCCTCTATTCTATAAATATTTTTGATATTATTTAATTGATTATATTACTAACAACAGACTCTTTTATTTCTTGATATTCTGCGCCTCTGCTATATCTTAAGTAGTCAATAAATTTCTTGTAAACTGAAATGATGTGCATGATAATTTATATATGTATGCACATACATTCTGCTCGCCTTAATGAATTTCTTTATTAGCGGTAATCTCAACTTAATCTTTACCAGTTATTTACACATGGCTGTGGAGCTCGGGAAGGAGTCTCCAAGGGAATAATACACAGAAATGCGCACAAACAATTTCATCAAACTGAGAGGCAAAAGCCTGAGGCCCAAAGTCACGAATCCAGCTGCAGATTAATTGTATTAATTAATCGCTAAAAACAAAGTACATAAGCAAACACGAGACTTCCTCCATGGCCGACAGCGCCCCCGTAACCCGCCCATGGACAGTTGTAATAAGACGCAAATTGCAAAAGCTTTTGGCCGATGGATTTTGATGAGGATGTTGAATGAGAGAATAACGCAAGTGGCATTTCCGTTTTTCATTAAGCCCAGACGTAAAGGCAAATCAAAATGCCCATGGGTTGTCGATGTGTTTGTGTTTGCTTTTTTTTTTTATCCATATCGCTGGCCACAAAATGATTTGTATGCCGGACAATCGCTTTGAGTCCAGTTTTGAGTGGTTAATTACAGATTGGTCTCGGCAAACGCAAATGCAAACGAAAAGCCCAACTCAAACCAAAGCTCGAAGATCAATTTCATAATTAACATTGCTGCTATGCCGGCATCAATGGCAATGCAATAATCATAATAGTGGAATCATTTCCCAGTTGCCAGCCCCGACAATGGCTGTGGCTCATGCAGTCAGCTGTGCATCAAATCAAATTTGATTCGAATTGATTGATCATACCCAGCGGGTATGCTGATACCTATTTGCCAATTGCCCAACTGTTGCCCTCCCGTCGCTACTTGTGTAATGTATCCTGTAATCGAGTGTAATCCTGTAAAGACCTGCTCACTCAGCTGGAGGCCATTCATTCATTGTTGAAACGTCCTTACCAAATGGCCAAACCTCATTCCCAACCAGCTTAGCTTTTGTGCTGATGAATTAGCTTTTCTTGGCGTTTTTATTGGGTTAGACGCAGTTAACAGTTGGGTATTCAATTCGATTTTTGATCTATTTCCATGTTGCTTGCCGTTTGATGTTTATTATAGACAATAATTGACTATTAAAGTTTGCGTTAATAATATAATAAAATATACTATTTTTCCTGTTAATGTATTCTATTTGTAATACCAATTTTTCATTGAATTTAGTTTTCTTTAACTGCATATCTGGTTCATCATTGTTTAATAATCTTTTACAACATTTCTTTACATTAATTAAAGTTTTTTTTTTTTTTTTATTTTTTTATTTACAATATATTTTTCCCATAACCCAATCTTACCTGGTACTAAGTACATGAACCTCTGCTTATCCGATGGCATCAACAGTCAGCGCGTCCAATATATATCTCTCGAATTTCTTCCTCTGTTCAAGTCCCTCGAGTCAATGGGCAAACAGAGAGAGAAAAATCAAAATCAAATGCCATAGCAAAGTGGATTTTCCACCCTTTTTATTAGCAATTGCTCAACGCCCCTGCTCGCAGTCGCTGTCGCCGTTGCCGTTGCCGTTGCCGTTGCCGTTGCCGTCTCAGTCGCAGTCAACGTCAATGTTAACGCTAGTGGTTGGTCTGTGGTTGTGGGTCGGTAATCCCACAATGAGCTGCCATAATAGATGGCAAGCAAATTGAAGAGCTTTGTCGACGGCATCGAGTGGGTCGGCATAGAGCGCGCAGAGCATTTGCGGTTGATGGTGGGTTTGTTTGGGTGGTGTTGGTGGTGGTTGTGGTGACGGTGGCGTTGACTTCTGTGTTGCGCTTAACATTTGCGGTTTCGCACTTTTGCAACAATTCGACGACGGTTGTCGTGTGCCAGCGGGTGTCCCCTTTTACCACTCCCCCTCTTGTCCTCACCTGCCACACGCTTGATTGTACGCAACAGGGTGGAAAGTTGAAGTGCATCCGGCTGGTCAGCGAAATGTGGTTGGGTGGCTCTTTCGTTTACTGTTCTTGTTGCTGCCCCCACACCCACACACACACTGGCTAAATTACCAAATGAGACTTTTTGTCATTATGCGAATTATGAGGCTGGATAAAAGGTATTAAATATATTTTGGTCACCAGCCAGGCCCAGCCGTTGCAGCCTGGTTTTAGGCTAATAGAAAAATCCCGCCCACCTATTTTTTGTTCTTTTCTGCTGTTGGCCATGGGCCGCAGCTGGCCGACAATTTTCGGCAATTTGCAAATGGTCTGTGAGCGCTCAGCTCCATTAGTACTCGTTAGCCAGTGCTGTAAACTACCTAGCAAAATTATGTTCATTTTTTTTAGTAGCTGACATTTATGAGCTTTAATGGTGGATTATTTGGTGGTTTATTATGAGCTGGTTCGGGATACAATGTAAGGTTGTGCTATGGGACTATTATATTTGTTCACATTTTTGTAATGTAATTCATTATTTAATATAAAATAAAATATATAATACAAATTAATTTTAAATATATTTTTTAATATAATTAAATTGTTCAAAAGTCTTTATAATAGTTTGTCGGAATAAAAATACATTTAATATTTAAACTTTTTCCATTGAACAAGCTTTAAGTACCCATTGAATTTGTCCAAAAATATACTTGAAATCTTCCAACGTTTTACACATTATTTTTGCATTTTCAGTGAACTCTTTGTCAATATTTTGTTATCGGTTATTCATGCATGACATCATTCACATATGAAATCAGCATCTCGATTGTAAATGTGGGTACGTGTCAACATTTCTGACATTTTTAAATTTCAATTTTGACAGTTAGCTGATGAACATGCGCCAAACGAGAAATGAAAGCTGGAAGGATTGTCAATAAAATTAAGTTTAATATAATGTATATACTTTAATATAATATAAAATAAATACATGACTGGAGTTGCTGTAAACTTGTAATAAAAATTATTTCCATATTAAATAAAAATGTAGAGAGTATTTACTGTATATAGAGTTTACAGAGTTTAATTACAGATCTCATTCATCTGCTCAAGTCATGTCTTCATTTGCATGTCTGTAATTAAATTTGAAAACTGTGACAATTCCATTTGTGGTGATTTTTCATTTACCCCTGTTTCACGATTTAACACGGCTTCTCCAACCCTTTGGCTGAGCTTTGCCACGCCCCGGCACTGTCAGTGCTGTCTAGTGGTATGGAATGAAAGGACGAGAATGAGAAGGTTGAGTGTTGTTACATTATCATCGACATCAGGACAGACGCCCGCCAGGACATGCTGCTGGCCTGTGTCCTGACTTTGCAGCACACATCAGCATCATCTCAACTTTTTGTAGTCGTATTATATGTCATTGCTCTGAAGTGCTCTCAAATGCGCAAATGCTCTCGGCTCGCTTTACAGCACTTTTTAATGCAGTCGCCGCCCAGATCTGTGCATTCTAAGTGATTTAATGGATTTTGCATGCATTAACTTGAACGAGAAGCCAAGTTGTTAATTGCAATGCGAATTTATTGTTATTATTATAAAATCGCTCATCTCACAAATGATAGGGGAAACGGCGACAAATTCTGAAGTGCGCACTCTGCACTGTGCCAGTGCCTGTTGAAAGGGTACTCAAAAGAATGGACAACTGCTTGCCTTTAAAGTATCGTAAAACGAATGGAAAAAAAACTCTATTGATCAGATATATCCTATATATGAAATAGTACACAAAGTCACAAGGAATTCTACGTTTTTTTCAGGACTTTGATGAATGAATGATGAATGAACTGCTTGATAACATGCTGTACTTCAAATAAATAATATATAAAATACATATTAACAAAATATGATATAATATGCTACATAAAAGATTCAACATGCATATTTCAGAGCTTGAATTGGTTTTGCTAGTGATAGCTTACCTAAAATATCTTAAAATATCTAGCTCAATGTAATTGATAGCATTTAGCTGGAGCAAATCAGAATGATCTATATTAATCTCTCATATACATTTCTCTGTATATACATTTTTCTGAAATTATTCGGGCAACTGTCTCAATTTAGGTTTTGTTTTTTTCTACTAAAATCATGTTGACTTTTGCCGATGTTTTGTGGCGCAATGCATAATTAAAGGATAACAAAAGCCAAGCCGTATTGAGACAGCAGCCAAAGCAACTGTCAGCCAGGCAACATTCTATCAAACTGTCAATAAGCAATTCATTTGCAAATGCGATTCTCAATGGGAGCAGCAGTCGAAAAAACCGCAACAAATGCGCCCCAAATCGTAGTAGGTGAGGTTCGTGTCATTGTTTGTCAAAAAGCCATTTCGGTTCGTATCGAATTTCCAGAGAGATGCGAAAAAAGAATATGCCAAACAAAATTTACAGTATATATAGCTAACACATGAGCTGCCTGAGCTGCTGGCTGGACCAACTTTTGGGTAGGGTGTTGAGACAGTCGGACAGTTGGAGTTGTCGTGCGTCGGGGAAAATACTCCCTAGGGTGGGCTTTACCACTCGCATGTGACAGGAGGCGACGGCAAGAGCTGAGAGGTGTGGTGAGGGGAATGGAAGCTGGCAACCTATCAGGCTGCTGCCATCTAACCGAGCGTTGACATTTGTGCATGCACAATCAACGGTTCGATTTAATGGAAAAAATGAATTTCACTCCACGCTCTGCGGTTTTTCTTCTTTTGGGAGCCGCCTTTTGTGTGGGCAGCAAATTTCCATGAATGCGAAAATTGCTTGGCAGCCGCTACGAGAAACGTTTAATACGTCGTATTTTTTTCTCTCCATTTTCCCATTGGCTGCCATGAATCGAAACTCCAAATCGTAATTGAAGCTACTCGCAATTTTTTTTTCAAAAAAAAAAAAAAAAAAAAAAGAGAAATAATATTTGGCAACTGTCTATGAAATCTCTCTATTCGCTTTTTACTCGCATTGTTATCAGGAGCCCGAACTTAATTAATTGTGGTTTGAGGTACTTACAACATATCGGAAACACAAAAAAGTTTAGCTATCCGTTAAATGATTTCGACTCAATGCCACACTTGATTTAAATTAAAAAAAAAAAATTGCCTTTGCGAAAAAAATGGACAATTTTTTGACACAATGCTGCGGCGATAAGCACACTCTGAAGCGTATAGGAAATTAAATTTTTTCCAATCAAAAACATTTCAATAGCAGTTCACACATACACTGAACGAAATCTGGGTGGTTGATTGTCAGAGATGTGAAAGCAAGAGACCCACAGCTCAGTTCAGTGAAGTTCGGCTAACAACGACGGATTTATTTCATTCCAAGTCAATAAAGCTGCACAAAATATCTAATTTGATGCATTAGTCTGATAGGAGAAACAAGAACATTTAAAATTCTGTTGAATTTATGCAAAATGAAAGTCAATGAATTTAATAAAAGGGGACATTATGTTAGATATTAGCTATGGAAATTATTTTTAGAATTTATCTGGGTTTAGACATGTTTTAAAATAAAAATATAAATTATATTTAATATAGATAGAAGATGGAAGATATAAGAAGGTCTAAATACTATAAAATTAGCAATGGAAAATATTTTAGGAATAAATTTCATTTGAGACTTCTGTTTTTAAGTTGAAAGCTAAGTTTCTATATACTATAAGAAGGTATAAGAAGTTAGTCTTTGTAGATTAAAAAGTAATAATAATATTAATTACTGATCTAATATCTTTTGTCTGATATTGTTTTTCTTCACAGAATTTCACTATTTTCTTATCTTTGCTTGTTTAAGCAGATATTGAATTTGAATATTCCTTAAATCTGTTTTTGTAATATCCGTGTTGCATTGCAGCGAGCTTTCTGGCTGCGAAGAGTGAAACATTTCAATTAAATGTCACGCATTAATATTCATTAAATTATTTAGACTCTGGAGAGAACATGTAGAGGAGGAGTGGAGAGTATGTGGCACTTATAAGTCGTATAGCCGTAGAGCTGCTCGAAAACAATAACATTAAATCACTTAAAGTGTCAACCGAGTTGTGGGCTGACTCGGAGGCGCCCTTGGCTGCCTGCACAGTGTCCAGTGCAAGTCCAGATGGCATTCATTATCATAATCTGCAACATCATAAAGCAATTTGTGGTGCTTGAGTAGGGTGGGGGGCGGAACGCACTGAGTTGTTTGCGTCGCATAGAGCGCGTTTATGGATATATGCAGCTTGTTGCTGCCAGTGTTTGTTGTTGTTGTTGTTGTTGTTGTTGTGGGGCAGGGAAACCCAGCAAAATCTTAATTACTTGCCCAACCAAGCGCTTGACCTCGCTCACACGCCCAGGACGAGTGTTGGACAAGCTTAAGTCGAAGCCGCAGCCGCAGCCGCAGCCGCAGCTAAAGGGGCTGGTGTTGAAGTGTTGAGTCGTAGTTGTGGTCATGGTCGTCACCCACAAGGCCCATAATGGGGGTTAATTGGGCTGTGTGCGCGACACGCATACATCTTGGTAATTAACCAAAGAAGCGACTCCAAAATGACCATTGCCTAGGCCCCCGTCATGTCCAGGCGAACGGACATGCTTTCTACAAATGGGTGGGGCGGCAGCAGCAATTAAAGCCCATTTGCCCATGCGAACCGCTCGCTCACTTTCACTTGGCAACTGGTTGCATTTGTTAGAGATAGCCATCGAGATCCCACTCTGTGGTGCCATATGCACATTTTATATTAATTTATGTGGCGTTACATCTTGCGCTTTCACTAGAATTTATGATGATTTTCTTTCTTTCTTTCTCCCTTCTGCTTTCTTTCATTGCCTCTCTCTCTCTGCTCTGCGTCAATTGGACTTTCTTCTGGGGTGGACTTTCGCAATTTATGATTCCATTATGTTAATTATTGACAATTGCTGCACGGTCAAGTGCTAATTATTTCTATTAGCGGAATGCTACTATGTACACATAAAGTGAATATGCCAGTGAATAACCTCTAAGTGCAATCAACAATTAATGCTGAACGTTTATTTTCTGAACAAGAATGTGAACTCGAAGCTGACCAAAGACTAACATTATATATTTGTATCTATCAAAGTATCTTGAACATCAACTTATTCTCATATGTAATTTATAATTTGACACAAAAATAATTTTTAATGTAAAGATATTTTGATTATATTATGTATGTAATACAACTACAAGTAACTCAAATTTAAATTTAAAATTTGTATTTTTCTCTAGCGAAACTATTGTTCAACCTCTAACAATGGCTCCATTAGCTAAGAAATATCTGTTTCTAAAACTCATTGTTATGCCAAAAAATGTGCAGCACAATGAACAACAAAAATGAGAGGAGAATAAAAACCAAACAGGGATAAAATAATGGACTTTAATGGATGTTTGCAGACACTGAAATGCAGCAGAAATAGGGACTGCAGTAGACAATGCATTGTAGAAGAGCTGATAAATTAAATAGAAATTTAAACAAATGCAAGAGAAGAGTAGAAATCCTAAAAATATATTTTTAAAGTCATCAATCAATGGGCAACATGCGTCACTTTCACTCGAAGAGAACAGATTTCATTAGCCAACAGTCGAGCAGGCTGTGAGGGTTGTGCGAGGGTGCGAGCTTGTGGTTGGTAGCCTTAATTGTTATTTGGACAAATTGTTTTTGGCTTAACAAGGCGCAGGATTAATGATCTGGTCAGTCAATAAATGTGGCCCACAGACATAGGTGGTTGAAATCCCTTTCCAACTCGGCCTTTTATTTATTTTTTCTTCTTCTTCTTTTTTGGGGCTATAAAGCGCAACGGTTGCCGCAGTTTGTGGCATATAAATTGTTAACGGTTTCGGCAATTAAAGCCGCACTAATTGCCAACAATAAGACACTTAAGAAAACATGACTTGTGCATGGCAAATCAGGAAAAACAGCTCTGGCCATAAAAAGGGTTAGAAAACCCCACTTAAAGCAAGAATTTATGTCCAAGGAAGGATTTCTGTAAATTCAATTAGCATTGTCTTTAACTCTCTTGAGCCGGCTGACAATGATGTCATCATCATTGCTATTATGCTGACAGGATATCATTACGACATCCTTTGCCATTAGGCCAAGAAAAACAACAGAGAAAACTCGTTTGATGTCTCTTAAAAATCAGCTTACATTCAGTTTTTATTGCAACGTTAAGAACTGTCCACCTCTTAAAGCTTTGTCGGGCTTTACGCACGAAATTTTCTATTTTCGTTGTATCCCCGGGCTGGATGAACACGGAGCATTGGAACCCTTTGGCTCTTTTTTGCCAGATAACGGGTGCAGCCGTGTTCGAAAAATGTCGCGGCCGGAAAAAAAGTTTTGCGTCATAATAAATAATTTCAACGCATTCGTCTGGAAGGATTAAACCGCAAACCTCTGATACTGCCTACCTTTTGGGCCGCGGGCCTGGCGGCTCAGAATAGAAGACCTCATAGCAAAATAAAACAAAAATGATTCAATGAACCTGGAAACGTGAAAAAAGGTAAACATTTCTGCTATAATCTTAGCCATAATCGGAGTTTATGAAAAAGTGAATACTCAAATGTACTTAAAGTCTGTACTGGAGTGAAAAACGCATTTTTGATAATTTAGCATTAGGAACTGTCTGGATTTGTAACACTATTTATAAAATATATATATATAATCAACATTTGCCGTATAATTATTTTGGCATATTCTAATAAATAAAATATAATAAATAATACAAATAATGTAATAAAGTTATGTTTAGATATGTTCCACAAACTAAAAGCAATTCATGTTGCCTCTGAGATATCTCAAGTTGATTTTATCTGAGAGTACTTACAAACGGCACTAAAACAAATTAAAAAATGGATGCCTATCTCATTTCAGAGAGAAGTTATCGCTGGTAACTGTTTTTAGATACTGCATGTAGACAGATAAATAGAAAGAAGCCTCCAATTCTTCAACTTTTATTTTCTACTGGGCTGCAATATCAATAACCGCCTCTTTAGCTCAGTGGCAGAGCACTGGTCTTGTAAACCAGGGGTCGTGAGTTCAATCCTCACAGGAGGCAAAGGGGAGCGATCAATACTTTTTCTTAAGTAATATTTTTGAGTTTACAAATACAAAATTTAATATGTACATTTAATAATTTAAAAACGAGCAATCTACCAAGAGACTGATTGAAAATATTTCCATTCAATCACCTATAAGGACGAGCGTGTCCTCGTTACAGTTCAAATGCCAAAGGAGAAAGTAGAACGGATATGTCACGAGCGCATAGAGAATATCCAATTTAGATATTGTGCTTCACAAATGTTTTACATTTTTAATTAGAAAGTCACACAAGGATGCGAAGGGCAGCCATGTGCGACATTATCGCTGACAGGACGTCAACGGCACGAGCTACTCGTCGCCAGGGGGCGCCTCTTCACACCCCCGTTGACGTTTGCGGTGCGCATTAAAAGGCTTGGGCAAATAGAGTGGCATGGGATGGATAAGGTGGAGAGGGGTGTGAGAGGGGGACTCATTCAAGGACATGTTAAGGATACTTGGCCTATTAGTTGATGTCGTTCGTCGCATTTGCTGCTGTCAAATATTTGCGTAAATGTTTGTGCCAACTGCGACCCGGAGTTCAAAACGTTGTCCGCCATTGACAACTTTTCTGTGCTTTCTGTTTGACTTGTTGTTCGCTTTTAATTATGTTGTTTATTTTATCTATGTCACATCACATCCACTGCTATTTGTTTATAATTAAAGTCGCGCTCCAATGTATTTTCTTCATATTTTTTTCTCGATTTTTTCCCCGCTCGCTTATCAGCAGCATAAATCGTATTCAATTTGCTGGGCATTCAGCGGCGCCTTAATGAAAAACCAACAATTGAGCCGCATACGCTCTGTTATTAATTAATTTGGCCTTGGCCCGGGCATGAAATGCGCATTAGCCAATAAATCAGTGCTGCAGTGCTGCCATTCCATGATCCTCTTATTATCCTGACAATGTCCGAACATTGTCATTGTTGCGGCGAGCATGTGGAGATTTGTTTGGCTGCGCATATTGGATCTGTACTCTGTCGGCAACTGCATTCACATGGAGATTGGGTTTCAAACTGTGAGCAAAGTTTAACTTTGAGTTAATTACAAGAAGAGTTAAAGATAAATTGAGATAAATTTGAAATTTATAATTGAATACATTAATTTAACTTAACCTTTCGTATTGAATTATTTTCTGCATTTGCCAGGCAAAATTCAGTAAAATAATACTTAATAAATTAATCTTCGACTTCAGAGGTATTTTGTGCAATCAAATTTAATTACTCAAACAGTTAATGAGCTTTTGATAAACAATATTATTAGCAACTCAATCAAATCAAAGCCAATTGGCAGCGCTGCTCAACTTCCCAACTGGAACATCAATGCCTGCTCCCAAAAGTATGCAACGTTTTATTTTTCTGCTGACAAGCAAAAATGCTTCGCTGTTCAGAGGCGATCCGTGTTGTGATTGCTGGGGCTGTGGCCTGGGCTAGGTCTGGGTCTGGGTCTAAGTTGGGGGATGGCGTGGTAATTTATCATTTTGTAAAGTTTGGTGAGTTTGTTGCAACTTGTTAAGCGGATGCCACAGAGGACAGTGTTGACGGCTAAGCACATGGTTTTGTGTGGGAATAATGGGGAGTGAATAACTGTGCTTGGGTTTGAGTGTGGCCGTTAGAGGGCGCCAGTTGCCTGGCTTATTGCCCTGTTGGCGGGACCCCCTTTTAACTTTTGAGCCAGCCAGCTGACAATTGGCCTGCACTGTGCGTCTTTCGTAATTAATTTTGATGGACGACACGTTGCGCTTAGTTGGCTAACAGCTGCGTCCCAGGTAACAAACAACCAGAACAACTTTTCATCAGGTCCAACCAAAGTTTTTCCAACAACAGCAGCAGCAGCAGCAGCAACCACAGCTTAAGCTGTTGCCTGGTGGGTGGCAAGTGGCAGCTGTGGCATAATTTTTGGTGTTTTAATTTTTGGCTGTTTTTCATTTTTTGGTGTTTTGGCTGGTCCATCAATGTCTGGCACAGAGACAAAAGCTATTAAGGGAATTAAAAATGCATGAAGCTAAAATGGGTTTTTGGCTCAAACCCTGTTGATTGCCGACTCTCGACAGTCGGCTGTCCGCTGTCGGCTGTCGATTTGCCTCTTGCACTTAGTTAATTAGAGCCAAGTCTGTGGTCTCCAGTTTGCATGAATCGCTATATGTATATACATTTATATATATTCATAATTCATAGCGCAAATTGTTTATGTCTTAAGGCAGCTGCTCTGTAAATGCATGTTGCAATTGTAATAGCAACTGTTGCTGTTGCTGTCGTTTAACTGTTTGTGTGCACTTTGCAACTATGGGCAACGCCCCCATTGCCCCAGCTGCCGCCACCCGCTGGCAAATGCTGCTTCATTTATGTAGAAATTCTATACCATCAGTGCGCCCATTTGTCTAATTTGTGTGTGCGCTTCTTGGGAATTAGAGTTGAGAAATTATAAGCTCACCCACTCACTCACTCACACACTCACACACTCACTCACTCATTCATGCATTCGTTCATTTATTTATTCATCTTGTTTAATTGCCAAAGTCGGCAACTACAAAACTCTCGTCACACTCACAATTCCGCATGTGGCTCAGATCTTTTGTTTCCTCTCGCTCTCTTTCTCTCAGTCTCTGAGTCCCTCTCTCTCTCTCTCTCTCTTTCTATCTGTCTTTCTAACTGTGGGTGCATTTCTTGAATTGTTCTATTAGTTTTAATTGATGTACTTTCATTTATTCACATGCTGCTTGCATAGCCTGCAAATGCGCAATGTTTGATTAAGCAATTCATATTAATAACTTTACTTACTTGCCAACAAAGACAGAACTGTAGCTTGGAATTAAAGATTAAGCTAGAAAATTGTGTATATTGTTTTTGCTTATATTCGAATTCATAATTTATTCAAAATGTGAATCATCTTTCTCTTATTTCGAAGCTTCTTCAAAACATTTCTAGTATTATTTATATCAATATAAATATATGTATATATTTATTTAGATATCAGTTTCTTATCCTTCATCAATTAGTTCAATTGTTATTTGATACTTTACGGGCCAACTGCGTGCAACATTGTCATATATTACCATTCTCTTACAATAACATATTTCTGGCTGTTTTTGCATCTCATGCTCTAAAGAAATCTCCAAAAGTATCTGAATTCCATACAATGTGCCATGCTTCAGCATTTCTTTTGGCAACATTTCTGGCAAAAACATCTTGAAAATATTTGTTTTCTTCTGGCCTTATCGATATGCGTTGTTGGTCAGAGCTATAGGCCAAGTTATTGATGTCTGCGATCAGATAAAGCAACAAAGAAAGAGGGAGAGAGAGAGAGGAGAGATGGAGAGATGGAGAGACTGTGCCGGCTGCTGCGGCAGCCAGTTGCGGTTGCATCTTGATGTTGTTTTTGGCCGTGGCTCGCGACAACGATGACGTTGCATGTGTGTGACACTTTTGGCACCGCAAATGCTTCCTCATCATTGGCATAACTCAGGAACTGTGCCATGCCGTTGCCCGCTGTGTGGTGGAATTGTGCTGATAAGAGATCAGCTGCCCTGCCCTGAACCACTGACGGTTGATGTGGTTCAAGCGGTGCTAAACTTTGTCTATTTTGGCGGCATTTCTGCATAGCTTCTCTCACACTGCCACAGCTACTATAATACATAATCAGCAGCTGGTTTCATTATGTGCACAAATTATGTTTATCCGATTACCTGAGCAGTTAACTAACCATTTGTCCATTTATTTGGACGCCCGCACCACAGGAAAACACCCTCGTTTGGCTGGCATCTTAAGTAGCCCACAATGTGTGTAAACGTCGCACGCCCCTCCAGTTCGCTTTGTTTTCCCGCTAAATTTCTGGCTACTTTTGCTAACAAATTGATTTCGGCTACAACTGGACAACGCCCGACCCAGGCACGATCCTTCTTGCCAGTGGCAATAGCATATGGCGCATCTTTTACTGTGATTTGCCTCATAGATTAGCCCAAAGACAGCAGCAGCCTCTGTCGCTGCCTCCGCCTCTGCCTCTGACTACAGATTGCTTTGTCTTTGCTTGCCGCATTGTCATGGAAATGCGTATTGGCTGCAACTGCAAATGCAACTGCAACTGTGTGTTGCATGCGTCTTGCAGGCTCTCGGTCTGCTGGACATTGTCCCCATGCCATCTAGAATGCTATTCTTTCGGTGAAATTTGTATCGCCTTTTCCAAATCTACTTAGCACACAATGGCGTTGAAATAGTCTTATTGCTTTTTGAGTGCTATTTGCTCAAGATTTATGGTTTGATTTTCTCTCTCTCTCTCTCTCTCTCTCTCTCTCTCTCTCTCTCTCTCTCTCTCTCACTCTAGCTGACTAAAATATGTAAAAGAATTACAGCATAAGTAGCTAGGCAAATGTGTTTGAGTGAGAGAGAGAGAGAGACGAGGAAATTATGAAAGACATATGCTCTCCATAAACTAGTAAATCTTTAGCATGAATACAAAAATTAAAATAAGGTAAATGAATGAATAAATATGGATTAGGATAAGAAATCTTGTCTTATATAGAATAAATATTTCATTATATTTTGAAGTTGACTTTGTGCTTTTACCCAACTTTCTCATCTTATTACTAGCCAGCCAGGCATGAACATGACAAACGGCACTTTAATATTCCACTTGTTTGCATTTTGGTATGCCTTGGGTCAATTACAAACGCCTGACAGATGGGTTCAACATCGTGATTTCACAGATTTATTCTTTCACCAACTCAATTTTCGCCTGGCAACAACAATAGCCACAATCGAAGTGACTACCAAACGATATTCAAATGTTGTCAAAGTCGTCGATTATTCAAGACGCGGCACTAACTACCGTTCCGAGAATGAACAGTTCAGCTCAGCGAAGTACCTCTATTGCCCAAACAAACACACCCACACCTCACCAATCACTTGGCCGATAAATTTCACAAATCTTGGCAATCGCGACGTATCAAGGCAACAGCAGCAACTGCAGCAGCAGCAGCACCAACAGTGTACAATTCTGGTGAAAAACAGTTTTTCCTTAGCTGCGTCACTTTGGGCTCTTTTATTTTGGGGCCTGGTCTGTTCGGGTCTGGGCTCTCAGGTTCGTATTTATGGCATTTGCATATATTTTGCATAACGCAATCGATGGCATCGACATGGAAAATATGTTTACCTAGCTGCAGCTACTGCTTGCCTCGCTCTCTCTCTCTCTCTCTCTCAGTCTCTTTTCAGTCATGCCTTCTCACTCTTGCTAGCTCTCTTTCTCTATGGCATTCTTGTGCTTAATTCGGTGAATACAAGTTACATTTGCATAGCATTGAGTGGGAGATGCGCATAGATTTGCTGGGAAATGATTATGCCAAAGCTTTGGCGAAATTTCCCTCATAGAAAGTTGGTCAGACCAAAAAAAAAAAAAAAAGAAGCTGAAACTGAAACATTCGAGAGAAGCCGCCCTCAAAGCTTGCCTAATGTATTATGTATACATAAATGAGCCGACATTGGCATACTACAGAAAAGAAAAAAAAAAAAGATAATTAAGTCTACTTGTTGTCTATCTACAAATTAAAATCTAAACAAGATATTTTTCATGTTCGAGTCAAATTTTTGCGACTACAACTAAAACGTGCGCCCCAAAACAAACCTAATAAAGCGGGTTGGTGGGCTGGTGGGTTGGTGGGGCAGGGGCTGTTGTTGGGGCGTGCAACGACGACAAACTCGAGATTATAAATATTTAAAATGCAGTAGCAAACTTTTGGCACGTTATTGTTTGAATAAGAAAAAAGTTGGTTGTCTGTTTGCGATTTTTATCAAAAACAATTTTTAATGCGCGATTTCAGATACTGAAGCAAAAAGCAAGAAAAAAAAACCTCTAAAAAATAAAAATAACTTCAAGTAAATAGATTTTTGTAGCGCCCTCTGCTGAAATTCAGTAGCCGGCATTTGCTTGACCCGCAGCTGAACTCAAATCTTAAGCAAATTGCAATGCCGGAGCCATTCGATGCAATGTTGTTGCTGCAGCGGCTGCAGCTCAACGATGATTGTCTTTCAAATGCGAGCAACAACCGCAACAATCAACAGCAGCAGCAGCAGCAGCAGCAACAAAATGAAGTCATGTTGCTGCAATTGAACTGCAATTGCTAAGTTTGTTCAATTTGTTTGTTTAGCAAAATAAAATAGACATTAATTGAGTCCGGAATTTCGGAGTTTAATGTCAATAATAATTTAATTAGCTAAAAGATAAATAAGAAGAGTAAAGAAACATATACTTGTTTTTAAACATATATTTGTTGTGTATTTGTAAATATTTTTATCAAAATAAATGATTTAATGTCTTATATTTTGAGACATATGTATGATTCGGTTCCTCGCCTTTATTTGCATTTTGAATTCATTTGATTTTCTTGAGAAAAGAATTTCATAGAAAAGTGGGCATTGGATTGAATTGATCATCCACAACAGACTTGATTATGATATTTTCATATACTCATATGTATATAAATATTATTTTACAGCAAAAATATTTCAGTTTTCTTGCTTTTCGAAAAATAAGCATATATTTTTTTTTCAGCTTACCTTCAATTTGTGCATCCAACTCATTTCAAAGCAAATTTGCGTGTGGCTGCTGTCGTCATTTGAGTCACGTACAAGTTGCAATAATTTGCAACACGTTCGCCCGGCAAGTGCATGCACATCAGCAACAGCAACAGCAACAGCAACAACAACAGCAACTGCAACAGCTTGATGCTGCAAGCGTATTCTAATCGAACCGAACGGTTGCGCCGGCTGGGCAATAAATTGGCAACCAGAGCCTGACCAGAGCAATCAACACCTGTCCAATGAGCCACAACAACAGCTACAACAGCAACAACAGCCAGCGCAGGCCCTTTCAACGCATAATTTAACGCTGAGATATGGAACGCTGAGCGAGTTCTATTACAAGTTGATAATCCGTGACGATCGATTGCCCAGTGATATCCTTCTGCAATGCAATTAAGTAATGTTGCCGACACTCACTGCAACAGCAGCCAGTGCAATCCCAGCAGCAGCAGCAGCGGCAACAGTTGCTGCTGCGTGTATGAGTCTGAAATTCAAATTACATTTATTACCAGCACTTTGAGCAGCTGATTTAGTGCACTTATCGTGAGATTTGATTGGGTTTTAGCCCAAACAGCTATCTGAACCCTTAATGTTGTTATTAGCTATTATTAATGCTTGCAGGTCCCCGAATGACAAGCGTCTGGTTACTCTATAGCAGTTTCACACTCTAGCTCGAGCTCAAATCTTTGGCTGCATCTGTTCCGCATTTCCAGTGAAAAACGCTGCCAGATTTCAGCGCAGGCTGCAATCAAAATTTGCCCGTTGCCTTTCGCACAGTTTCCACACAGTTTTCTTCATCATTTTGTTTTCTTTTTTACTTCTTTTTTTTTTTTTTTAACTTTTTTTCTCAATTTTTGCACGGTCTCACACAGCGTGCAATTGACGCGTGTTGGTGATTGCCATAGCCATAGCCATTCCCATTTAATGGTGTCCATATGATTCACGGCAATGCGCACCAGGCCAGACGCGACCAGACCCGACCAGACCAGCCATCGCCAGCCGATGCGCAGATGCTTTTCGGGTTACTCAAAAATTCGTTAAATACAATTGGATTTCTTTTGGGGCAGCGCTCGCTGTCGAACTTGATGATGTGCCTGTGCCTGTGCCTGTGCCTGAGTCTCAGTCTGAGCCAGTGCCAGTGCCTAGGCCCATGCCTAGTTGTGGAGTCGTGCTCGCGCTGGGTCTGGTCCTGGGCACTCCCCCGCGGTGCGCAATGCACTTCGCCACAGCTAGCAAGCTAGTCGGGTCTATAACAACAAGTAACAGAGTCTTGGACGGGAGTACTAGACTAGAATATATCCTAAATGCAGAGTAAAGTTTAAGTTTGAAATTATTTTGTATAGCTCACATGCAAAATATCTAATCAAACCCATTTTCGTATTTGAAGAAAAATAAAAATAATAATATATATTTATATTTTGAGTATAAGGATTCAATCTCTTTCCTCTGTTACAAACTGCTGCTCAGAAAACATTCAACCCTTTTTGGCAACTTCCAATGGGCTTGTGGTATAAAAAGAAAAACAATTGCAATTTTCAACTAATGCTTATTGCTGGAAATCAGTTTAGGAAAGCTAAAGGAGCGAGTGTATGTGGAGTGTGGAGCCAGAGCTGTGCGGCTCTGTTGCCCGAGTCAACTCACAGTCGGAGTCGCCATAGAGTCAACGTCACAGTCACCTGGGCTTGAACTCTGCGCTGTTGTTGTTGCACTCCAAAAGGTGAGTCCAGTCCACTAAAAGTCGCCTCTTTGATGAAAACTGTAAATTTACGAACTTTACTTTAATCACCAAACATGAATCGCGCACAGCATGCAGCAGCAGCAGCAGCAGCAGCAGCAGCAGCAATATCAGCAGAGGAGCAGCATGCAACACTGGGGCATACACCTTAAAGAGAGAAAGAAAGAGGGAGAGAGGGAGAGAGTGAGCGTAACAGATTCCAATTGCTTGTTGTTGTTATTATTTCAGCTTGAATCAAATCTTGCTGGCTTTATATGCTTGCGAAAATCTCAGCTCATTTAGGAGCTATCTCCTCTGTCTAGAACTTTTTTTTATCTCGTTAACTTTATGGGTGCATATCTTTTATATAGTTAATTTCTAACATTCTTGAAACACTTTGCATATTTATTATGTATTCAGATTTGGAAAGTATGTTAGATTTAAAGAACGTAACTGAATTGCGTTGTAGAATTATTCTATAATTATACAAACATTTTTTTAAATATATAAATTCTATTTTTTCCCATTTTTGTTTATTTTTATTTCAAAAGTATTGTCAGTTTTAGATATTTATATTTATATATATATTTATATTATTTATTTATATTTAATATATTTTCTCTTTACTTCTTGGCAGTATTTTTATTTAAATTTTATAAATTTAATGCGATCTCAATGACTTTTGTATACCCTTTATAAGTTTCGTATATAAATAAATAATTATATATAAATAAATCTATAAAGTCTTTCTTGACTACTCCCATGATAAGTAAAGAAATCATAAGCAAGAATTTCATTTATGTTTCATAGCTATCAGAAATTACCTTCGTCAATCGATTTCTGCAGAAAACTGAATTTAGTGAATATAGATAACTATATCTAAGGTTGTTTCTCATCATATTCATAAACAATTCATTTTATTAACACTTGATTACTTCAACAAACTTATCGCCGATAGAGTATTCAAATGTGTGCAAGCATAAATGTTTGTTCTTGGTTATTTTATTTTTATTGGGCAACAACATTTTGAGACGTTGCATGTTTCGAGTCGTCGCTGAGGCTGTAGAAATATTTCTTAGCATTTCAACATTTCAACGCATGTTGAGAGTTTTGTTAGCTGTCGTTGTATTCATGTTTTGATATGGAACGCGCCGGGATCCTTCTTTGTCTCCGCCACTGGACGAAGCAGACGAAGGCAAACTGGGTGCAGGAAGGCGCTCATTGACTTTGCCCTCAAAGTTGTCATTTGGACTGCTGTGCGGCTGCTTCCGACTGACTTCTGGCCCGATAAGAGCGAAGTGGAAGAGCGCCGGGTGGAGTGCGGACTGCGGAGTGTGGAGCGCGTTACCAGGTTGAGATTTAGGTTCAGGCTGTAGCTACGGGGTCGCAGCATGTTGTCCAGTGTTTATTGTGGCTGCCTTTTTGTCTTGCTCTCTGGCCATACATACTTCTGGTCATTCTGGGCTCGAGTTTTGTTTGTCTTTTATGTTTTGTCAATTGCATTTGTTGCCATCTCTTTTCGCTCGAGTGCCTTTTGTTGTCTGCCATCTCTCTCTCGGCCTGGGCCTTCTTGTACAGCTGATAATTTATTGCATCGCTTGTGCCAAAAACGGTCGTGTGCCTGAAAACTCTTGAGTCTGAATAGCCTCGTCGATATGTATAAGTAATACACGCACATATATATATAGGCTATATGCGGGACGGGCGCAACACCTTCGCATAGCATCTGTTTGGCCAACAAATCAGGACAACAACAACTGCTGCTGCTGCTGCTGCTGCTGCTGCTGCTGCTCCTGCTCCTGCTGATGCTGCTGCTGCTGCTGCTGCTTTGGTAGCTGTTGCCATTGCCCAGTGATTTGGTCACTTTGTTGATACAACTTTGTTCGGGCTTGTCTTATCCTTGCCCGCCCCACCTCTACTTTTCCCAGTTCGCTTTATAAATGGCCAACAATGAAAACAAATGAAAAATTCGTTTTGTTTCCTTTTGTTTCGTTTGTTTTTGTTTTCTGTTCTGTTCCTGTGTCGCCTGTCGCTTGGAATTAGTAACTACAAGTATGTTAAAAGGTTCATTCATGTTGCGCTTGTTCCGCGCGACTTTTGTCTACTTGCCACCTACCAAAAAGAGCTCTCGTCCCTCCTCTCTCTGCTCTCAATAGCCGGCTCCATTCGCCTGGTATCAGTTTCATTTGGTCTGCTTCACGCTTGGCTCTTGTCTGTAAATTGATAGCCACCAAATAGCTGGCATATTTGACTCTGACTTTGACTTTAAATTCAGTTTGGTCTTGTACTCTCGGACTCGAAGCTGGGCAATTTGTAGTTCATTCGATTAAAGTTTATTTCGCTTCGGTTTTTGCTCATTTCGTTCGTCATTTCGACCCAAGATCTTGTAGTAAAATTAAATAAATGTAAATGGCAAATATTTAGATATATTTATAGTATTATTATTTTTTTGTTTATTCTATTTTTATTGAAATTTATTTTACAAAATTCATTTTTACATTTTCACATTCTCTATTTATTCTCTTAAATATATTTACTTAGTTGACTTTTTACGATTGTCCTACTTGTGCATAGCTAGTGCTGAATCCTTTGCCGTAATACGTATTACCAGATTGCTTCGACTTGAACTGAGTATTTTTGTAATTGTCATTAGATTGCCGAGTCTTTTCGATATCTACGATGTATTTGTTACTGTTCTGCATTTCATCCTGATTTTGGTTAGCTCCATCATCAAATTGATTTAACTGAGCATCAGGCTTTATTATATCCTGCGACTTAGTCGCAAGCATTTCAATTAAATCATAAGATAAATCATTCTTATTATACTCTTTACCATCGGGTATGGAATGATGAGCCTGCTCACTTGGCTTCGATGGATATGGCATGTCATTTAAATAATAGTCGCTAGCTTTTTGCTTTGATTTAGTTGCAGTATTTTCATAAATAATATTGTTCAGCTTTGACTGAGGCCCTACGATTTGACTGCTGTAAGGCTTGCTAGACTGTGTCGTATCATAAACATAATATGATGTCTGAGAAGTGGGAAGCCGACTTAGATTGCCATAGTTCTTCGGGTTGCCTGGGTAGTTTCGAATTTGTTGGCTAATTTTATAAAATTGAGGTAGTGGCTGAGTTTTTGCAGTTGCAGATCTATAAATTTCTGAACTCTTATATTCCGGGCTCGTCTTCACTGCATAGCTCTTTTGCTCCGTTGATTTATTTTCACAAACGGCCAACTTTGAAAATATGCTTTGTTGAGCGACTAGCAAGTCTTTTAGTCTCTTCTCAATTACAGTTTCCTTCTCTGGACAATTATACCTAATATCCTGTGCTATTTTTCGCAGTTGAGAGCTTTGAGTAACATTTAGATAGGCCATTTGAAGATCCAAGGAATTGAGTTTGGCTATAGCTGCTTGGTTCAGTTCCTTTACACTTTCCACATTCTCCAGCTCCAGGTTGATATTCCAGTGAGAGCGATTCAGACTGATGAAGGAGCTATTAAGGCTTTGTAGACGAGGCAGCACAGAGAGAGCAACAAGCTCGGTGAGTTGAAGGAGATTTCTGTCAATATTCTCAGTGCTATTGAGTAGATTTTGCTGATAAGAGTTGAGTCTGTCTTGCATGCGATTGATCTGTGCCTTGACGACTTCTTGTTCCTGCATGACGTACTCGATGTTGTACACAGTTCGATCCGTTTTAGAGAGCACTTCCTGACTTGTTTTCAAGAGTTTTTGCAGAACTTGTTCCGTTTGATTTTGTGCCAATTCAGTAGTATTGGCAAGCTGTTGACGCGTCAAATTCAGTTGAGGCAATTGATCGATTTGCTGTTGTACATTGAGGGCCAACTGGCTTATAGAATTTTCGATTTCACTCAAGAAATTGTTAGAAGTTTGAATCTGAGCTTTGTGCTCTGTCATCAAGTGAAGTAGCTGTTCTTCAATCGAAGCACGTTTCAAGGATTCTGTGGTTGAGCTCGAGGCAGCGGCGTTTGTTGTGCTCTCCGCTGATGTCGTATCCTGTAAAGTTGTCGACTCCTGCTCAGTTGTGGCCGTATCCTGTAAAGTTGTCGACTCCTGCTCAATTGTGGCCGTATCCTGCAAAGATGTCGATACTTCGTTAGCTGTGTTCGTATCCCGCGCTCCTGTTGCAATTATACAGCCCAGCAGCGCAGTTACTAAAATAAGTTTCATCTCTATGCAGTTGCTCTGTAAACTAAACTTTGACCTCAAATACAGTTCTTGCTGCACTTAAATACTATTTCGCAGACTAACTACTTTATCGGTTGTTGAGCATTGCTGCAGCTGTTAGACAAGTGTTTCGTTTTCTTCTTCATTTTTATCATTTTTATTTGAGAGCATTTTCAGCACGAATTTTTTGACAAATGCAGCTGATAAAAGACAAGCTAAGACGAAATGTTATGCATTCTCGTTAAGTTAGATTAAAAATTTTGGACTAAAATGTAAATTGTATAATCAAATCGTAACATGTGTTGGATTGGTTCACAGCTTTAATCATTATGCCTGATTCTGTAAACAATTCAAGTCATTTTTATATATTGTAGATAACAAAACTTTCAGCATAAAACTATTATAAATAGCTAAACTTAATTGAAAATGAAAATGATAGTTCTAATTCTGTAATATTTCTCATTAAATTGAATATCATTTCTGGAAGCTCTTTCTACATTACAGTTCTACTTCCGATATACTTTATATACATATATATTTTTCTGTGCTTCCATTTCTTTCATTGTGGCGGACACTCAAGAGTTATTTACTCACATTAGCCGCCTAGAAGTCAACGCGAACAACATGAGGGTCACGCTCAAAGTCAAATTTTAATGAAAAAGTGATTCATCATTTAAGCATCGAGCATCGGGCGACATTGTTAGAGCAATTAAGAAACGGGGTAAACGAGCAGCAGCAGCAGCAGCTCAAGCTGTCGATCGGCTCCCTCATATCTCTCAAAAAGCATTTCATAATCGGAGCAACGGGCGACCCCAAATGTGAGAATGTTACTCGGCCAACAATAAGCGGGTCAAATTAGAATAAATAGTTATACAAACAATGAGAGACCCCTTTAACATGACCGAAACGAGCTAAGAAAGCGAGAGACCGAGAGAGAGGCGAATTATTGCAAGAAATCAAAAAATTAAAAATAAATAAAAACGAATTGAATAATTTAGGTCAGCTATGTGAGAATAGCCATTGATGATGCGCCGTTTCGGATTCTCGATTCTCGGTGGTTCGAGGGTGGCTCTTAAGTAATTATTCATTAATTGCATGTGCCCAGACGTAGCTAGGAATGTTCTCTATTAAAGTATATGAAAATATTTTGAAAATAGACAAGGCGCAAGTGCTGAGCTGTTCGAGCTTCACTTATGCTGGTTGACATTTAAGCTCATTTGATGAGCAGCACGTAACCGCAAAAAAAAAGCTAGGGTATTCCGACTGCTGGCTGGGCTGCATTGCACTGGTTCGCCAGGGTGCCGCATGTCGGGGCAGGCAATTATACATTCATCTAGATTATGACACGACATGCAAGTTCCGATCGGGCCTTCAGTGTCTTTAGCAGCAAATGAATTTGTACTTTGCCACAGCCAGAGTAACCCATTATTGCTGCTGTTGCTTTTGTTGCTGCTGCTGCTGCTGTTGCTGCTGTTGTTGCTGCTGGTTGTTGTGATAGCACACATTTTGCTGGCGTCGACGGCGGCACGCGATTTAGCCGCGTCGCGTAATTAATCGTCAAATGAGTTTAATTGTTTATGTCTTTTATGTGAGACTAGAGTTTCCTACAATGTCGCATTGCCTCGAGTGCCTGCCCAGATCTTAGATAAACTCATACATATAGATTACCTCTCCCTTTGCCAGGCAACCAAAATTAGAGCAAACAGTGCGATGGCAACAAATAGCTAGCTGATGAGACATTATGTTATCTGATGTATACATCTATCTATATAAGAGTTAGTAAATTGGTTATGTAAAGAATACCAATAGTAGAATCATGATTTGATAAGTTTTCTAATTATATATTTAATATTTGATTTATTTATGAAAATCAATATTAGATAAACTCCATGCAGAGTTTTCCCAATTCATGTTAATGTCGTTTGTTCATACTTTAAAAAATATTATAAATATTAATAAATGTTTTTCTTATATAATATTTCATTAAAATAGCTAATTAAAAAACTAAAAGAAAACAATCAGCAGCTATATTTAAGAGCTGAAAATTAAAAAATGTGGCCGCAGGCTATGCAACAAATCTTCAATCTTGTAAGCCTTGGCCCTGACCGGGGCGGGGTGCTATGGACGAGGCGAAACATACGCCAAGGTTATTCATCATCAGCCAAGTGCAACCACTAGACAGGACGTGTTCCGGTTGGTAAATGGATGAGTTTGCCAGCCACGACTGCCCTGCCAGGCGAACAGAGCTCTTCGCCCTGTTTGGCCGCTGATTAAAACAGAAACAACAAAATTAACCAAAAATTTGCATTTTAATACAAAAATGCGACGAAACATTTTTATTTTTCACTCATTTGGCAGCTGGCTGGGGCGAACTGTGAAACAAAGAGAGAAGCTAATAATTTTATCAGTGGCAAACAGTTGACAAAATCAGCATTTTATTTTTGGGGCTGGGAGAGGAACATGAAGAAGTTGAGCTCAGTCAGGAGCTGCATCCGTTTAAATGAACTGTTAAAGCGGCCACGCAGCAAGGACATTTGTCTTGGCGCCAAGTCCAAAAGGGAAACTGCAGATTTTCCGCGTGCTTTTCTTTTGCCACGCAGGAGGCAGGAAGGGATCAGGGCAGGAGGAGGACTCTGTGTACAAAGTGTGCGCCTTAGAGATTATTAATCATCTTTTGTGCGTATCTTTCATTTTTCGTATGCCTCATTGCAGGCTTGACTCATGCCCATACTCCACGCCCCACGCCCTACGTCTCATGCCCTAAATGCCACTTTTGAACTTCTTTTTGCGTTTTAAGAAAGTTCGCCAGGATATCCTTTTCTATGAAAATGATTTTGTCCTTACGTGGGTGTTCTTTATTCTTAGATCTAGGATTTCAGTTCATAATTCACTTGATTTACATAAATTTATATATTTATATGTATATATAAATGGACAAGTTAATTAAGTTTCTTAGATGTTTCTAAAAGATATGAATTGGCCACAGCTAATTAACTTTATATAAACATAAAGGTGAGATAAGTTGTGGAACAGTAAAAGTTTCAGTGTAGAATTTTATCTTTAACTCCTTAAATTGGATTGTAAAAGAATTCATTTCAATTAGAGCTAAATCATTTCTCTACTTCTAACGGAAATCATTTGGCATGATATATGCCTGATCACATATGATTCAACTGGCAGTCCGCAAAGCCTGCCAAATAGAAAAATATTCAAGCTAACTCTGAGGTGGTCTACCACATATTCAATTGCCACAGCAGCAGGCATGGATGGAAAGGGTATTTGGCTGATTTATAAGTCCGGACACAAGCGCAACTACCAAATTGATCGAAAAATGCCGCACAATGCGACGTTGTTGTTGTTGTGGTTGTTGTTGTTGTTGCTTGCCCACCCGTGACCCACTAGGGTAGCCTCTGGCGGCTGTGCTGTAACCCTGCTGCACTCAACTGGTTGGCGTTGAGCTTAAAGCGTTAATTCGTAATTTATGTGTCACACAAATCGAAATTGAATGCCAAGCGAAATTATGGAATATTTATCATTTCACGCGAGGCGCTGGCCAGAGGATTGAAAGGAACTGTTGCCTGTGCCAATGCCGAAGGGTGCATGGGCCGGAGCGGGGTGAAGCCGCTGCCACA
Organism: Drosophila borborema; assembly: GCA_030914335.1. Lineage (NCBI taxonomy): Eukaryota > Metazoa > Arthropoda > Insecta > Diptera > Drosophilidae > Drosophila > Drosophila borborema. Next base: position 12,008,595 of record JAUESP010000306.1, read on the forward strand.
GGAACGTTTGTCAATTCGAATTACGAATAACGACAAAGTGCGCTTAACTTATGTGCACGAGGATTGGTGTAAAAAGCGGGGAAAAAACTGCGAGAAAACAAGAAAAGAAAAAGGTTTGCCGCCATAAACTTGATTTTCCCCTCGACTGAGGACTGGACAATGGAATGGAGGCGAGCTGCTCTTAGCCCGATCTTGTTGTGGCTCTGTTAACCGTAAAAATGTGAAATATTTATAAGGTTTGCATACTTGGCTCGAACTGCAGCTTTGATGCAGTGGCAAGTGTTAATTGGAATCAATTTGATAATCTCCCAGGGCACACACACACACATTCGAGCTTTGTTGTGCTGAGTTCATGATAATTTCGCGGATGTGCGATTTTGATTGAAAATTAACGCTATGGGGGGCTCCGCCACATTTTTTTTTTTTTTTGCCTTTGGCCCTCATTGGCCCGTTACAGGCCACATAATTCAAATTGTATTAATTTAAATGCCAATTTATGGCCCAAAAAAGAAAACACCTCCCCTTACAAGCATAGCCGCGCAGGTATCATAAAATATGAGCATGCAAAAGTCCATTCGTGTAACTGTAACTGGACAGATTGCGTATAAATATTTTTGTATTATTATTTATCAGCAATTACGAAAGGGAGCCACAGACAGATATGTTCAGGTATACCAAAAAGGAATGCCGGAATTGAAATATATATTTATTATCAAGTGTGTGAAGCAAATGTCAGAAGAGACTTCATAGATAATTCAACTTCACTTGAATGTGTGAAGAGCTACGCGGTATAAATTGAAAGAATCTAATCTACGATTTCTATTTAGAGATGACATATTTACATATATAAATACAACATATATTACTTGTATGATATAAACACTCAACATGCATCACATTAAAATAATCTCTAAATTTAGTTCATTTCACATGTAGTTACAGAATTCCTTATATGAAAAAATAAAATGTTTTACTATTAAATATATATGTGCATATATAAACATTTATTCAACAATCTTAGGCATTTACTCTTCCCTTTGCCATCCACAACGTATCGCATTGTTGTTGGCCAATTGTTAAGCCACCCGCAATTTATATGGTACTCAAGCACAGCAAAATGTTGCACTGACATGTCAGGCAGCGCTGATTAACATATTATGCGACAAACTGCCACTGGACACGGCTTGGACTGAGAGCAAGAGAGAGAGAGAGAGAGAGATGTAGATAGAGATAGAGAAGAAAATGTGGCAATTCAACGCCTGTCACTGGCTGTTTGCACAGATAATTCACGCCAGCGCCAGGGCTGCCAAGAGGAAGCGGGAAAGAGTTAGAGACGGAGTTAGGAGTTTGAGTCAGAGTCAGACTCGCACATAACCAGCTCCAACTCGAACTCCAACTCGAACTCCAACTCCAACTCCAGTATGGACTGCTGTGTAATTGAAAAAGTTGCCTGCGGGGGCTGGTCGCAAATATCTGAAATCTGTCTCTGGCGATGGCTATCAATGTCGGCGATAGGTGAGCCAGAGAGAATGTCGCCCCGGTCGTATGGGCCAATTAAGGGTTAAACATTTTGCATATGCAGCCGATGCCGATTCTGTCTCTGCCAGCACAGATTCTGTCTCTGATTTGCATAATTTTCGGCTTGCTATCTCGGTCTCACTCTGTCTTTTCGTCGGCGACATGCGCACGATACATTAATTTATGTGGCTCAAAAAGGAACAAAGTGGACAACATTTGTGGTGTCCAATTTCATTAGGCACATCAGCGCCTTGCTCCCGTACTCCCGTACTCCCGTACTCCCGTACGCCCGTACTCCCCTACAACTCGTACAACCCCCCTCTCGGAAGTGCGCGTATGTTTTGTCTAACTGTCACTGAAATGTGTGTGTTCGTGTGTGTGTGCGTGTGTGTGTGTGTGTGTGCGTGTTTTCCCTCTTTTGTCACATTACGAGAATTTACATAAAATCTATTGTAAGCGTATGAAATTGAATACCCCAAGGCGGATTCGGACATGTGGTCCTTTTTTTATAGTCGAGTGGGGGTAGCAGAAGGGCCTTAAGCGTGATATTTGCCTTTTGCAAGCAGACGCAATTTAATAATTTAATTAGCAGCGCCCAACACCGTCTCGTGCGTAATAAATATCTTTGCCATTTTCATAAGTCATAAATTAGGAAATGGGGAATTTGTTTTCCAATTACACATATTTCACACCGCATGCCAAAACGCACAATAACTGAAAAGAAGAATGAAAAATCGAAATCGAATGCAATTTTCTATTTTAATAATTTATAACGCGTCACAGCCGCTGCAACAAGTACAAATTGTCAAAAGTGTTTTGCGTCTTGGCCAGGCCCACCCATGGCGTTGGCTCAGGCTCAGGCACAGGCACAGGCACAGGCACAGCCTAACCCGATCCTTGGCCCCGATGCATTGCCACGCGCTTTTAACGAGTCACAAATTCACGTTGCAATTGCCAGAGTCGGCACAGTGAGCGCCCCATCGTAACTTCTCAGCTAAGCAACACTCGAGAGTGTTTGCTGAGCGGGAGAGAGGGAGGGAAACTAGCAGACTGAGGAGGAAGGTGAATTGGAGGTTTCTTACCAGCTCATGGCTTGCCCACCCGCCTAGCCGTGGCAGCCACCCAACCAGCCGCTTATTTTTGCGTATTAACGCGCGAAATAATATTTTATTTTGACCATCGTCAAAGGATTGAAAAATGCCCACTAATATCTTTGGGTCTTTGTGACGGCTTTGTGTGGACCACTCTGTCTCTCTGCCAGACAGAGTGTGTGCATGTGTGTGTGTGTGTGTGTGTGTGTGTGTGAGTGTGAGTCTGGCACTTTGTTGGTGTCTGGTGTTGCAAGCACACACAGTAGTTATGCTTAGCCTTAACATATATCTTTTTTTTGTGCATTTAATTTGATAAATATTTCATGGGAATTTTACAAAATCAACAGCGAATTATATAAACTATAGAAACAGAGAAATGTTTAATGCACAATTACATAAATCATTTTCATTTAATTTTATAATGAATTATTTTAATTCTATTTATATATAGATGTATTTAATTATTTTCTTTAATATACTTTATTATTAAATTTATGTTTTTTCCATTTGAAAAATTATATTATTCTATATTCTATATTCTTCTATATTCTATTCTATATTATTCTATAAACTTTTACCCCCAAAAAGAATATTAAAATTTTACATATTCTTCTCAATTATTTATTGTATACAACTAAATTTGTTGCGGGCAGTTAACACAGTTAATACAAAGTAAGTAATTTCTTGCCAGGCTCAAATCACTCTAGGCTCGCAATTTAAAAAATTTTGCATAACTCATTTGCAGCTCGTAAAGATCATAATTTGCAGTACGAAATGTAGTGCGCGGACACACCTTCGATTCTTCAAGCTGAATTCCCACGTTTTGCAGCTCCGCAGAACGAATCAATCATTTGCCTAGCCAGATTTCAGTTTTTCACTTTTGAGCAAGGGGCTCATGGATGGGCGGGGAGGAGGAAGCTGCAAAATTATCGCCTGGCATGCAAAATAGTTGCAACCGTTAAGTCTTGCGATGGAAGGTGGCAACACTGGGCATCTTCTGGCCAATTGGTCACAAAATCTTAACACCTACAGCGAGTCCAAGGCTGTGCTGTGATCATCAACAGACGATCATCTGATCAGAGATGATCACTCAGTGGCGGCCATTAAAGTCAAATCATTTTTCACATTTAGATATTGGCCGCGGGGCAGGCACACAGAATCTCCCCCAGCCCAGCCACTCCCGCCACCCTCACAGACAGTCGGCACAATTGAAGGCAACTCGGAATCGATCCATCCCAAAATTGCCGCGATCACGATTTGGAGGAAATATGTTCAACTGCAGTTGTGTCTGAGTCGCTTACATAAAAGTAATCAAATCAACACCTTCATCAACTCCTTTGGATACGCTGGCCCCAAACCGCAGAAAATGCCTTCCTTATTATGCCCTGAATCAGTTGAAAATATCAAGAAAGGGTATTATGCATTTGTGCAAGGGTATGTAACAGATGGGTGGAAGAATAAGAGTTGAGCTCAATGGGTACACAAAATATATATGCAAATCCCTATTTGATATAAATTAATTAATATATTTATTTATTCTATTCATATTTCTATGAATTGGATACTTAACAGAAAGAGAAAGCTTTATTGTGTCTCTATAGGGTATTTTCTGGTCGAGCATCACCGACTAGAGCACTGTTACTTGTTTTATGCTGTGGCAATTTGGACTCACGGTTCGAATCGCAGAGCAATCTTTTATTTTTTTTCCCTTGTACTTTTGCTGTAGTTTTCGGCTTGTTTCGGTGGCGATCGCCTGTCGATCAAATTGTTGTTTTCGATATCTAATTTGTCATTCGGCAAAAGGCAACGGCAGCGACGGCCCACAAGACAGCCGCAATTTGTTCATGCAGCCAACTGGCAACTGGCAACTGGCAACTGGCAACTGAAAACTGGCAACACGCTGTCTGCGTTGCACGATCCTTTCGAAGTTCGATGCTTGCAGCAAACTAGGGAATCCCGGCATTATGTGCGACGATTATCTTGTCGGCGCGTGAAATTTCGTGGCGTTGAGGAATTGACCTGCAATTGATACCAATCCATGGCAATCCATTACAGAGGCTAAGCGCGCGAGCTGCATGTCTCATTATTGGCAATTTTGGAGCAGTACGAGGTAATTGCCCCAAGCCCATGTTCATACCCATGCCGAGGGTCATTTGTATAGAGGTCGCACCTCAGTTGCAGCATGACTGGAGCATTTATTTTGCAGCACATGCAACACAAATTATGATATGGGGAAAGACAGTGAGAAAATAGAGATATCTACATGTAGGGAAAGTATGTTAGAGAGAGAGAGAGAGAGAGAGAGAGAGTGAAAGAGAGCGAGAGACGAGGATAGAGATAAAGATATAGAGCGAATGCAATTGGAAGATGTTTTCAATTAAAAATCTACTTAGTTCTTTTTTGTTTATTTTTATTAAATAAAATTAATTTAACTGACATTTGATTTCGATATCGAAATTATCAAAAACGAACGACTTTTTTTTTTTTCCTTTTTGTTTCAACTAATTAATACTTAAATATTAATATACCATATATTTTCGATGACAGCAATCAACTTGTTTCTATAATGCGGAAATTTCATGTTTTGCTGTATTTTGCGAATGTCAACTCACACACATACACCCATATATATATATATACAGCCTCACACACACGCACACACACACACACATTCGCACTGTCGACTATCAACTGTGATAAGGTTAATATGTATATAAGTACTTGATCTACAGCATATAGCTATAGCTCTACTGTCTATATGTTTATTGCAATTTATTTAGCATTCGGTTGACATTTATTATCAATTAATTTACAAATTTCGCACCTCTAAAACTTATTTACACGCGCTCATGCGATGCTTTTTCATTAAGTAACTGTATTTTTCTTCAGCTATTTCATATATAGTTTAATATTATTTACATCATATTTTCGCTTATCAATAACACACTGATACTTGACTATGAGCGAAATGACGAAAATGTTTATAATTTATTTTTATTTTTTTGCTATATTTTTTGTTGTTTATTTTGAATTCTTTGTACAAAACATTGCGTTGCTTTAACAAAAAATATGAATATTAATAAAATAAACAAATATTTTGCAATTTTTTTATATTAAAAAGATACCAAAGGTTCCCAAATTACTCAATTGAAATTGAAACATTGGAAGATATGCAAAATATTTTTTTTTTAAAGTTGAGCTCTCATTTGATTGATATAAGTTTCAGATATATTCGCTGGATTAGCTTGAACGAATTTCGATATGGGGAAAATAAAATAGTAAAGAAAACAAAAAATAAATTTCTTTTAAAAACGCAATTTTTATTATTATAAAATATATAAAACGTTTATATTTATACATATAAATAAAATAATGCTTAGTCTAGAAGATCGTTTTAAAACTGAAAACTTGCACTGAATTGGTATTGCCCGCATTTTTTAAAAATTTGTTTTATAAAATAAAAAATTTGCTAAATTTTGTATTGTAAATTAATAAAAAAAATTAAAATTTGTATTTTCCATAAAGATTTTGCCACATCTTTGAGACATGACTTGGAGTAGCTGAGAATTTGATTTTCATAATTTCTTTATGATATTTGATTTGATTTTTTTTGTTTATCCTTTTACATTTTACTTACAGTAAACATAAAAAAACATTGCTAAAGCACACACAAAATATAATTGCCACACATAAAAATATATTTTTGGTATAATTCTGCAAACCACTGGGAGATTAGAGATTAAAGTACACTATAGAACGCATAGAGCTATATACATATAGCTGTCTAGATATATAAGTGTATGTATATGTAAATATATATATATATTTTTTTTTTTTTTATTTATATATATATGCTACAGGAAATACATAAATAAATTGCCTAACATACATTTACATTTGTCTTTTTTGTATTTTCGTTTTTGTTTTTGTTTTTGTTTCCTTTCTTGTGGGAGGGTATATAAAGAAGTTTACTTTAGTTTAGTTTTCATTTGCTTTAAAATTAAGTAGAACTCAGTGCCTTTAAATATTATACAGACATATAGTAGAACTGATGGATGCCCACAAAGAAACCTTAGAAAAATCTCTAAACGTTAAACGTTTAGGAATTTTGGAATTTTTCTTTCGACTTTTAGCCAGAGTGCTGCCTCGTATCTACAAGATACGAAACCGCATTTGGCTGTCAGTTGTGGGCGCCTGGGTGAAAGTTGAAAATTGTTTATGTACAAGTTACAACAACTAAAGGAGATTTTAAAACAATTAAGCTACACGATTCTCTTTTTTTTTTACATTTTTCATTGGAGTTTTTTTTTTTTTTTTTTTTTTTTTTTTTTTTTTTTTTTTTTTTTTTCAATATGCATAAATAATTACACTACTTGACATCCACAATGAGAGGAACTTCGCTGATATCGATTAAATTTGGCGGCGATGGCAGCGACTGTTGCTGCTGCTGCTGCTGGTGTTGTTGCTGCGGCTCATGTTGTTGCTGTTGCTGCTGGGCTGTCGCGATGGTCGTCGCTGTCGGTGTGGACGATGCCGATGACAGCGAGCCCCCTGAGGACGAGGAGACGGAGGCCATGACCGCTGCCGTGGCCAGTTGCTCATGGCTGTTGCTGTTGCCATTGCTATTGCTGCTGCCGCTGCTGCTATTGCTGTTGCTGCTGCTATTGCTGCTGTTGGCCAGCAGCAGTCGCTGGTGGTGTTGTTGCAGGCACTGATTTGCATTGACAGCGGCCGCGGCCATCATCATAGTCGCAGCATCGCAGTAATTAGACAGCATTGTTGTTGTATTCACTGCCGCTGGCATTGTTGTTGTTGTTGCAATTGCTGCTGCCGCAGCGGCTGCCGTTGCTGGTGTCACATATGCAGCAGCCGCTGTTGCATTGGCCATATAATCGCTGCTGCAGCCGGCGCCAAGCAAACCGCTGGCGCTCATGTTGCTGCTGTTGATGTGGTTGCTGTTGTTGCTGTTGTTGTAGTTGCTGATTTGCTGCTGATTGTAAATGCTGTTGATGCTGTTGCCGCAGTTGCTGCCGCCGTTGCCGTATGTTGCATGCATGGCAGCAACATTGCTGTGATCGTGGCTGTGATTGCCAGCAACAGCAATGCCCCCACACCCACCGCCAATGACGCCGCCAATGTTGCTGTTACTGTTGCTATTGCTGTTGCTTGTGATGTTGTTGCAGGGATTGATGTTGAGCGTAGTGTTGCCATGATTGGCTGCCACAGCGGCCGCCACAGCTGCGGCTGATGATCAAGTTGTTGTCAATTGGCGCCACATTGTATGTCACATCGAAGGCAGATAGGGCCAAGAGAAACTGTTGCCGCTCAACAACATGTCGCGTATCAGCGTTTCGATTGGCGTTTTGCCGACTAGACGCACAAAAAACAATTGCTCAATGACCTGGTTAATTGAGAAGACGAAAAGAAGAATAACAAAGAAATCAGCATCCGTTTGTTTACTTACTTATGCTAAACTAACTAACTATCATCTAAGTGGATTATGAAATTATATACTAATCGTTAGCTGTGATTAAAGTCTACTTACTTGTGAGGAGACGGTGCGTAATGATGGCAATCTGAGTAGTAATTTGCCAAATCTCGTGGGCTGATTGGGATACTGCGTTCGACAATACTCCTCCAATGCGCACTGAGACTTCTCTTGCAGGGATTCAATATGTGTCACATCGGACAGGCCGCAGGCATCTAAAATATATAACAGGAGAAATGCATTAATTAGTGAAACCTCGTATCAGGAACAATTCCCTATAGAGGCAAATGGTCTGTGAGCCTATGCAGTTCACCTGGCGCTTGACTTGAAATACGTATCCAGCGAATGGGTTTCCAGCGTTTAGGTAAGGCCACGCCCACACACAATAACATCAATATGAAACTGTTGCTAGAAAATGGCACATGACGGCATTACGTCACTCGCATGATTTATATCCAATTGAGGAACTTGGACTCAAAGTCGAACAAGAGGCCGTTTAATTAAATTTACGAAAATTTAACTGAGCGCCAACGCCCCTGTAGACAAAGGCCATAAACAAGACGGGGAGAATGGGATATTTCCTCTCTACATACATACATACACATGTTGTTGACTAGTTGTTAAAGCTAAAGACATTGCGCATACGCAGCGTGTGCCGTCAAGTGCTAATTGCCAGCGACACAAAAGTTTGCTTATCACTATATACTGCATATATGTATATGTTGTTAAATATTGTAAGACAACAACACACACTACAGATGTATATATGTGTTCGTTGAGCTGCGCCTATTTGAAATTCAAATTAGACATCAGCACTTGTAAATTTGCATAGCTTGAAGCATTCTCAATAGATGCTCAGAATGCCATATTCCATTTACTTAATTAGTCAGCAAGCAAAAAGTATCTTTAGCGCACAGCAACAAAACGTAAACATAAAGTATCTTTTGCACATTACGCAAAATTTACAAGTGGCATTTATAACAGCTTTTTTGGCTGGCGCGCAGCTGGTTTGCAGTTTAATGAATTGGCCATTTGGTGACTTTGTGGACAATCGTTTGGCCATCGCTGGGTGTCCAGCTCGTCGTCAAACGTATCCGATTGCAGTGTGAATTCGAATTCAAAGTTGAAGTTGTATTTGAATTTGATTGCATTGCATTGCATTGCAAAATGCCAGCTATGGGACGTAATGTGTCGTTTAAACGTCTCGCATTTCAGCTCTTTGAATTTCATTATGCATTCGGATTGGTCGTAGCTGTCTTTAGCCGCACGCAAGCCCACTTCTGGATGCCAACTGTCAATTGAAAGCCAATACGTTCATTGAGCCACAATGTAAAATGAGTCAAACAAAGTGGCAATAGGTTCATTAGAGTTAACTCGTCTAACTGGCAAAACTAACTGATCGCTAACATATTCACACTTATGCGATAAAAATTAGCTATAGCTAATTCAGCAGCTCATAAAGTTATGCGTTGATATATTTAGCGGGAAATACTAAAAATTGTCTATCGATTATTTATGCAGGCATAACTTGAATAAAAAACTGATGAGAATTTTATTTTAAATCCTTTTCCCCTCTTACTAATTTGCTAATCACCTGATATGTATTGATATTTTCCAATGAATTTAAATAAATTAATTTAATTTAATTTTTTAAATAATTAACGTATTTTTATTAAGATTTTTACCTAATTCGTAATATTGCCCCAAAACTTATTATATAATGTAAAATGCTTAATTAATTAATTTTTATTTAATTTAAGTAAGTTTTTTGTACATAAATGTGTTGTTAAAGTATTAAATCTGAATGTACTGTTCCTTCACTTGAAATAAATATATTGTTACTGTTATAAAAAAAAAAAAAAAAAAAAATTTTTAAGTAAGACTTATATAAAATATTTTCAGCTAGTTTTAATTTATAACACTTAATTTTGTATTTTTTTTTTTTTTTACAAGTTTGTGTAATTTTCATTTTTTCTATTGCTTCACCAATATATATTTAGCTAGTTCTAACGATCATTAATAATGTATAAATTTGTGTAAAAAGTCGATAAATGCCTTCTTCTGTGTAAAGTGCAATAATAAACAAATCTTAAATTCTAAAAAAAATGTTTACATGCATTTAACTCATTTTCTGTCATTCGCTAAGTGAATAGTCAAGCTTAGATATGTCGTAAAGTTAAATAAATATTAATACGAAAACGAATACAACTATAAAGAGCTGTGAGCTGAGTCACAGAGTAGTATATAAGTATTTTAATAAATGGCTAAATGAAACTGAAGAAAACTCTTGATGCTGCCAGCTCAGCTTATATATGGGCCATTTCCAGTTGGCCCACAATGCAAAGAAATAATAAACAAAACTGAACGTTAACTGCGATGCTGGCTTAAAGGCCGCCTCCGAGCACACAATGCGCGTAAATCAAGATAAATGATTTGTCGCCAAAGGCAACAGAAATTCAATTAGCCATTATTAACCATTTCATTTCATAAACAACCAGCAACAATAACAACAAAACGGCAATCGGCCAATAATCGTGAAGTTACAAATTAGATTTGGCCAGTTGGGATTGAAAAGCTGAGCGAATCATTTCACTTGGCCATGGTCAATAATTGTCAATTGACTTTGGCCATTAGGTTTTGATGATCCGGAGCCAACGAATATCGTAAAAGAAAACGAGTCCAGCAGAGGAAGAGAGAAGAAAACGGCTACAATTCGAATCAATAAGCCAGTCAAGCAAAAATTTTATTTTCATTGAAATTCAGCAAAAGACGACGGAGAGAAAGAAATTCCAGTTTGTGAATTTGGCCAAAAGAAATGCAGCTCGAAGCCAGCGAGATGCAGCTTTCTCGGGCGTTTGCAACGGGCTGCGGCTATAACTATGGCTTAACTTGGCTTTGATTTTTGGTTTTCGTATTTTTTTGGGGGGCTTTTGGTTGGACCTCTGCTTGGGCTGCCTTCTGCGCAGTTACTAACTCAGCGCGGAGATCGTGACCGCGTGTTTTAAATGCATAATGACCGTAAAGTAGTTGATGTAACTACGTAACCGAATTGTGCTGCCAATAACAACAACAACAACAACAATAATAGCGAATGCAGTTACAACAACATGCATATCGAATAAGCAGCAACTGTTGTTGTTGTTGCTTTTGTTTTTTTTTTTTTTTTAATATTTTTTTTGGTCACACAAGAACGTGGCACAGGCTCCGCCTCCTCCGTCCCCAATCCACAAATCGTACCAAAGTAAAGGTTAAGCTGTTTAACCAAAAATTATGAATTGCTGCATTATATTTTATTATATAGTTTTTATGGCCAGCAACTAGTACGTTGTTGGACTTCGTGTCTGCTTTTGGTAACAGTTATAACTTTATTTAGTTTTAATAAGCATTAGCAAAATGCAAGAAAAAAAACTAACAAGACAAATGCCCGCAGATATGGTTCGAGCCTTTGGGCTGGGTTCATGTGAGGTCAGCTATGAATTTATACTCGAGCAAGAGTAGGAGTTGTTGTTCGGGAAAAAATGGACAAGAAATGCAAAAAAAAAATTCAGGTATTTGCTAGGTGACAGTGCTTTGGAGAAGATAGCATCAGGCATAGAAAGTTGACCAAGTTTAAATATAACTAAATATAGATTATAGAATAATAAATGGAACGTAGCAATCAAGTAATTGGCAAAGAAAAATGGTTATGAAATAAAAAAATGTAAGGAATATAAATAGAAAAGCATTTCTAATGTCCTATAAGGGAAAGAAATATTAAACTGCACTTTAGTTATCTTATAAGTATTTGAATATAGAAAACAATAGCGCAAAAGGAGGTCATTGTTAATATCAAGTAAAATAAATATTAGACTTCTCTTCTGGTATTTTCTAGATTTTTTAATATAAAAAACATTAATTACATTGATTCTAAAATTTCATCAAAAATATCTGTGATTATAAAATACATTTAACTCATATTGTAAGGCAAGGCCTTTTGCTGTTTTGGGAAAGAAAATTGAATATCTCGACAGTTTAATCAAAGCTGAATCTTGTATCTAAGCTTAACTGATTGAAAACTTTAGCTATGAGCGAGTGGGCAAAAGGAAAAGATAGAGAGAGAGAGAGAGAGAGAGAGAGAGAGAGAGAGAGAGAGAGAGAGTGGTTAAGCCAAAAGTAGGAAAAACGCGCCCAAAAAATGATTCTGATCAAAGAGAGGCCTCTCTGTGTACGAAACTGTTAATTACAAGGCACAGAGGCACGTCTGTGGCAATTTTCGGAAAGTAGCGCAGGCGATCAATGAGCACCCACAAAACGATTTGGGCATCAACAGAGAAAAACTCCGAGTCAGACTCAGACAGAGGCTCAGATACAGAGCCAAGGCACAAAGGTTGGCCAGAGCTAAAACCAACACAAAATGTTGGTCAAAAAGTGTGGCTAAGACATGAAAGCTACAACTCTTAACAACTGCAACAAACGACAGCAATCAGGCAGCAAGAGCGTGTGTAGAGCGAGAGCGGAACGGGTGGTTCGATGGGATACGTAGACGTGGCCACAACCAGATTGGAAGATGCACCGCAGAGAGCTTGGGCAGACATGTCGTCAACGTGCCGCCGCCTGGCTGCAAGGCAGCAGGCAGAAGATCAACTAAGTCTATACCCGGTATTTTACTACTGCGATCGTGTCTATCACAGAGAGGGGACAGTGCGAGGGCTGGCGCTGCAGCGATTGATCGGCTGCAGTTTATGGACTCATGCAGCCAATTCAAATGCAATTGCGCTGCACAAGAGTCAGAGTTGGAGTCAACGTCGAAGTCGAGCTCGAAGTTGAAGTCGAAGTCGAAGTCGAAGTCGAAGTCGAAGCTCTGGCAACACGAACTCGCGACGCCCCCTCACAATGGACCCCAGCCCAAAAACTCAAAAGCCCAAAACTCGACACACACAGCGTTTTGGAAATTGGAAAATTATTTTCATGGCTGTGGCTCTGGCTGCGGCGAGCTGGACCTGGCCGAGGAGCAGCCGTTGCCGCTTGTAAGTAAGCGACATAAACGAGTGTTGTATTAATGTTCATAATGTGGTATCTCGACGTCAATAAACGTCGCCAGCTACAAACGGGCGAGGGACAGGAGATTGGAGACTGGAGACTGGGGATTGGAGACTGTGTGCAGTCAGTGTCGCAGATCGAGGACAGCTGCTTGACAAAACGAACAGGCACATGGGTGGTGTGTTGAAGGGGCAAAGCGGAGCTAAACGGAGTTTGAGTTGCAGTTGAATGCATCGCTGCATTATTTGGCCACTGTAAATGGACAATGGGCAGATAAGCGTGTCGGACAAGGCAACAGCTGCGCCATCGGCTCAACTTAAAGTGAAAACTTAGACTTAGTTTAGTTACTACTTAAGCCTAACTTAAATAAAATAAATATGCAACTTTCATAGTTCAAACAATTAATATTTGCATACAAATATTTGGAGTTTATTGCAGTTGAAAATGAAAATAAATAAATAAATAAAAATAAATTAAGAACAAACATTAAAATTAAGCCATGTGCCAAATTAGTTGGAAAAGTTTAATATTTATGCAAATGCTTGTATGGATGTATGCATGTGTGTATGTGTGTGTTAGGCGAATGTGTGTGTGTGTGTGTGTGTGTTTCTTTCCAAAGTCCAGAGCGTGTGTGCCATATATGCATGTATGTGTGTGCGAAGCTGCTTTGATGCTTTTGTTTAGAAATAAAAATGCAAAATTAGTAAACGAAAATAAAATGCAGTTTGGAAATGTATGAAAGCAGCTAGTTAATAGTCATTTTAATCAGAACTAGCTGCTTTCATAGATTTCAATTTGATTTCAATTGTCATATGAATTGGTTTTTATTATGGTAAGATACTTGTTAAATTACCAATTCAAAAACAATTTCCACTGTGACAGACCCCTTAATCAGTATTTATTTGTTTAATTATTTTTATTTTTTTCATCATTTTAAGGTTTCACAGCAAACGAATTTTTTCAGGCTGAAATTTTAATTTGAAAGTTTCGCAAAGTACAATCAATTTAGTTTAATATCCTTAAACACATATTTTATGATATTAAAATGAATTGATCGTATAATTCTTTAAATGACTAAATATAATTTCAATACTTTCGAACTTTCCTTCTTTACTGAACTAAAAATTAGAAAATATTGAAATTATATAAAATGGAAATGAATATTGTTCAAAGCAACTAAGGAAATTCAAATAAAAACTAAAAAAAAGCAATAGAATAGATAAATGAAGGAAATTAAAATATTTAAAAGTGAGTTGTTCTAGACTGGACAAATACTTCATCAGCACTATTGAAATGATAAATTAAAAAAAATATATTGATTTATGTGATTCTTCATAAATTAATGGCAAAATTTCGTCAAATTCAGCTTTAAAAAAAAAAAAAGAAAAAGTTTTTTCCAAATTAAGGTTAGTAACCAAACCAAACATAAATGTTAGTTCAAAACTAAATTAAAAAAAAAAAAAAATAATAATAAAATGCAACAAAATTAAAAAAAAGTCAAATTAAAACGCTTAAAACTAGTCAACAAAAGCTTAAAGAATTAGTAACAAATGGAATAAGTAAAAACACAGGTTAGGATTAATTTTTTGTTTAACAGCAACAGCAGCGTATATTCTTAACTTCTCTCTACTCTTCTCGCTTCCGCTTCTTCTTCCTTTCCTTCTTCTTAGTTCTTATGGATTTTTGGTAAAGTTTTTTGCTAAACTAGATTACGACTAAAATAATTTAGGACTTAGTTTAAGGCAATAAATACATAAGCAATAGGCACTAAATTTAACTTTACAATAGATACATAGTTTAAGTACGTCATAGATAATCAGATTAATTACAGATACATAAGCTAAGTCCAACTGTTTAGCTGAATAAACTGAACAACTGAGATTCTCTAGGTGGGAGGGTTGGGGGGTGGGAAGAGACTTAAGTTCTACAACTGCCATCTACTGCCCGCTAGGCTATATGGCGAATATCTATAGCTGGGACTACCGAAGCTGGCGCCGCTGCCGCTGTGAGCGGCCGCTGCAGCCGCTGCTGCCGCCGCATGGCTGACGCCGAACGGCGTGCTGTGATGGAACATATCAAAGGCCGAGCCGAAGGCGCTGCGCGGCGGCGTCTGATAGAACATGCCCGCCGGCGTCTGATATGCTCCAGCCAGCGAGCTGCTTGTGGCGGGGGCAACAGCGGATGCGGATGCGGATACGGATGCGGAGGCGGAGGCGGTGGGTGAGGCACTGGCATTGTGTGTGGATGAGGCGCTGTGAGATTGTTGCGTGGGCAGCGAGGCGCCCAGGCCACTGCTATTACCGCTTGAATCGCCGCCACTGCCGCCGCCATTGCCATTGGAGCTGGCATAGAGCGCGGTAAGCAAATCGACCTCAGCATTAGCATTGGCACTGGACTTGGCGCAGCTGCTGAAAGCGCTGCCGGCAGAGGGCACAACGGGCATAGCATGAGCAGCAGCACCTGGATCGCTCTTAGGGTGGCTAGCGGCCAGCGATGGCTGCTGCTGCTGGTGCTGGTGTTGTTGCTGTTGTTGCTCCGCCTGCTGCACTGCAGCCTCGACGCTAGCCACGCTCTTCATGAAGGTCGCCAGATGGATGGGCGCCTGCTGCAGTTGCGTTTCAAACTCTAAGCGATTCAGCTCATCGAGATGTTCGCGCACCACGGCAATGATATCATCATTGCTGCAGTCTGTGGAGCTGCCAGCATCCACACGCTTGCCGAGCAGTGCTGAAACTTTGGTTAGCAGTGCGGGCACATCCTTGTACAGGATGTCCAGCAACTTACCGGTGGTGAAGAGCACGATCGCCTTGAGGCAGGAGTATTCGGCCGAGTCGACATGCAGCGCCTTCAGCTTCTCCACCTGCTCCTGGAAGATGCGTATGTGGTCCATGAATGCCACCACGCGATCCGCTGCCATCGGGGAGGCGTGCAGGCCCGCAGCAGCTAGCAGCGGCGCCACATGCAGTGGCATCGAGCATTGGCTGGCATTCAGGACGAACAGCTCCGACCAGACAAGACGCAGCAGTGCCACCTGATCGGTAACCTGTAGTTCCGGAAAGAAGGGTATATTCTTGGCCCATTCAACGGCCGAGAAGAGCAGCCGTGCGGCCAGCTCGCAGATGTTGTCAATGCCCATGATATTGTTGGGCTGCAGGCACTGGCCGTAGCGGGATGTGGGATACGGCTCGGCGCGCAGCAGCAGCGAGATGTAGGAACTGAGGTACGAATGCCCATTGAAACCGGCCACGCCCATTGGATCGCCGTTGGCCAATTGATACTGGCCGTGCATGCCAGCTAGGCCGGGCTGTGTGGGCGGCACGCGGCCACGTTGAACAGCTGCAAAGAGTCAGAAAGAGAGAGAGAGAGAGAGAGAAATTAGTAAATATATCTGCAGTTGGGAATATGTACATATACATATATATGTATCTGTATCTGTATCTGTATCTGTGTATCTGCAGCTAAGTAATTCAATATGCGCGCTCTTTTGTGCGCTTATTTTGACCGCGACATCACACGCCACACAATGTTGCCCCATTCAGCGTTGTTGGCAAAGCTGCCACAACGCACAATGCCTATCGGGCACCTCAATCTCAGTCGCACTCTCTTAGACGCAGCGCTGCCCTTTTGTTCAGCGACCGACAACGTCATAAGATACTTTTCTCGGCAGCGACTACCTTGAGCCTACCCCGAAACCCTTTTCTTTCTTCTCCTTTTTTTTTTCTTTAACATAATTTCAATGCCGTTGTCCCTTGCAACCCCCGTTGTTGCCACAACTGCTTAGATATGCAAATTTAACTAAATACTTTCAACGCATCTTTTAAGATACAACAGCCCATGAGTGCGTGTGTGTGTGTGTGAGTGTATCTGTGTGTGTGTGTGTAACTGTTGAGCAGATTTGTATTCTAAAATATGTAAACAGAGCAGAAGCGAAAAGTTAGTCCAATGCCAGTCAACAGCTGGTCGAATTGAGACCAAAAGCTCAGCTTAACAGACCACATAAGCTATGTGGGAAAGAGATAGACGTACATTAGATTAATGTTAATCAGAGAATAACTAGAGAGCCAGCTGATGATAGGGAAAGAGCTTTTATTTAGAGTTCTGGGTTAAACTTACTCAAAAGTTGCGCCCGAGCAAATCCTGTCACCAGAAAGAGAGACAGGTTATGAAAGAGAAAGAGATAGAGAGATATTACTGATTACTGAGAGGCAAACAAACACAAAAGCTGAACTCTGAAAGGCGCTAAATAACTGAGCTGTGCTATAAAATAACTCCATATCAATTGGCTTGACTACTTTCAAGTAAAAACAGTAGAAGAGACTTTGGTGATCTTTGAATGCAAAACGAAATTAATTGAGAGTTTAAAGTCTCTCAACTCTTTAGTTGTCTTTAGGGTGCGCTGGCAATGAGCACATTCCATGTCTTTGAACTTTGAACTGCAAAGTTCCCTTGCATTAGTTATAGGTACGAAGTTACACCTGCATAGGATAAACACAAAACTCGAGATATTTTTTAGAGGCTTGGCCAAACGCATTCGATACAAATATTATTTGTATTTTTTTTCTATGAAAAACAATGGAGCATTGCGCTTTGATGCTTGAGTGTTGTTGGCAAATGTGGGTTAGCAAAGGCTTTTTTTTTACACCTTCAAATATGAGGTACACACCTAGACGGAGTCATATGCACCACACCTAACCCCACTCGAGGAGTTGGCGCAACAGGCTGGGTCTACATAGAAATAATCAAAATAAAAATATCGCAAATATGTTTTGGCCCAAGGCGCTGAAAAGCAAATAAAGCTAAACATGATTATTGATCGGACCAAGTGTTCGGCACAGCCATTGTCTGAGGCACAACAAACGCACACACACACACACACACACACACACACACACATACGCACACAGCTGTCTAGGCAAAAGTAACGTCTTTTGTTGAAGCGAAAAGCGAAAGCATTTTTGGTCAGCAGACAAATGAAAAATCCTAAGAGCAACATGCAGAGACAGAAAGAGAGTGAGAGAGAGAGAGAGAGAGAGAGAGAGAGAGAAAGACAGAGTGAGGACTTGGACCGGGGTAGGGTATTTGTTTATTGCTTTACGCAAGCAATTAAGTGCACGAGGGGGTTGCAGAACCGGAACTGCCAAAGATTTGACCACTGTCCAGCGCCGGACGAGACAATTATTTATGAAATACATTTGCGTAATTTGCCCAGGCAAAACGCGGCTGATCCTCAGCGGATCTATGCAGGCAGGCAGGCAGAAGAAGACGCTACAAACCGGTCTCTCACTCACGCATCTCCCTCCCTCTCTCTCTCTCTCTCTTTCGATCCTGTCCAGTTGAGCCTTGGCTTATTTATGCGCCTGGGAAAATATATATTCTCCACACTGACCACAGTGACTCAAAAAACTTGCTAGACTGACCGCAACTGCAGCGCAGCGCAGATCAACTCCAACGACTTTAAGAGATAACGCAGCAGCCAGCAGCGAAAATACCAACAACAAAAAATAAAACAATGCAAAACAAGAAGAGTGAGAAGAGTTGAGCTGAGTTCCTACTCAGGAGAACAGCAGCGTCTGCTTGGCTTGATTACTTAATGAATGAATTCTGTGGGCCAGCACGTGCTCAAGTCTCAGCGGCGCTTTTTGCTGCTTATTGTTTTTAAAGGCCTCGCACTTATGTAATCGATAAACGATATACGAGTCATCGAGCCATGTCAAGCAGCCAACAACACTCGAGCGCGTGTCCAAGTGGCCCGCAGCTAATTGTGGTCAAGTGGATAAAGTCTCCGACAGCCTCAATCCGTCTAAATCCGTGCCCCAAGGGCTCGATGCATCTGCGAAAATGTCATTTCCGGCCTCAAATTCACTCTATGCAAATGCGCGCACTTTATATTCGCTTTGCTTTCAATGTATTTAACTGCGATTTCTGTTGCTGTTGTTGCTAACATTGTTATTGTTGTCTCGGTAAAATTTCCATTGTTATTTATAATGCCTGCATGATATAAGTTGCTTTAAGCGTCTGTCTAATTTGAGCGAGTTGATGGTGTTTAAAAAATGTTTTGCTTTATATATAAAATGTTGTAGCTTCTATCTGTTCTCTTTATAAAGCTAAAACGTAAATATATATTTTTAATCTTTTTGTTTTAATATAATAAATAAACAAACTTTATTTTTGATTCGAAATGCAAATTGAAATAGTCTACCAAACATAATTATCGATGGCCAGCTACAGACGCTTTCATGTGAACTGCGAAGGAGCCTTGAGATATTTAGGATCTAGTCTCATGTTAAGTCGTCGAGTAGGGAGAGTGAGTGAGTGAGAGGAGACTGAGTATAGATATAAGTAAAACATTATTGGATTATGCTCAAGACGCATTATGCATTAGGCTAATATGCTATACTAGAAAATTTAAAATATAGAATAATTATAATACATAATATTCAATATTATATATTTATTCCATATTTGAAAGCATTTCAATAAACTTTAAAATTTTCTGCTCCATTTTCTTTTATAAATATTGTAAATTTCAACTTTAAATTAAAGCACATAGACTCAACATATTTCTTGTACTTTTTCCACGATAACCCAACATCACATATCTCTCGATCGGCCCAAGGAACAAAGCCCATGTCAACCCTCGTTGCTATAGTTTTGCGACCAGTTTTCTCATTTCAAGTTCAATTTTTACTGTAAATTCTTGTAGTTTTATTTCTTTTTGCTGACCAAAAATTTAAAAGAAAAAAAGATGCCTTTTATAAACAGAAATTAATTTAGCTATGCCAACCCTTGGGCAGAAACAAGTTTCGGTACAATTTGTTGTCCAGTTCGCTGACCCCACCTCAGCCCGGGTCCAGTCCAGCCCAGTCCACCCCAGTCCAATTGACACTGCAATTTAATTAGAGCGACCTTCGTGCCTTGATTTTATGCGCTTTTTCGTGTTTTTCACTGTAGAATTGCTTGACCAGGTCTGCCAAGGCATAACCTTTGTGTCGCTTTTATGCTAAGTAGCGCCCAAAAGGAAGGAACAGAAAAAAATTACTCAAATTCTATGCAGAATAGACATTTTCTCACGATTTCTCAGCTCTGATATAGGTTTTGGGCTATTGTGAACTAGTTTTTACGCAGAACTTGTACATTAGGAAATGCCATGTGGAGAAGGGGGCAAAAGGTGCTGAACTCTTTTGCGTTTTATTGTGATGAAGTTGACAAGTTGTTGTCAGTGCCAGTGGCAGAGCTACAGGTAATCGCATGCTTAATAGCCAAACAGGTAGCCCACACCTGGGTTCATTAGCCATAAACAGCATTTGGTACTTGGCCTAGCCGGAGCTTTGTAGAACATGAATACATTGTATGTGTTGCTAGACATCTTTTTTGCTTTTTTGGCTATACGTAAATATCATTTACTATTTTCATTTGCGCAATAGCCGCGCTTAAATCAATGTTTAGATACATTTAATTACAATGGCAGTGGCTGTAGCTGCATTTTAATTGCCTCGTTCTTAACCCAAATCACTGCAGCAGCAACAACATCTGCTGTCGTCAGCAGCAGCAGCGTCTGGGGGAGCTATTAGCATTTTGCGAAAAACCTGTCAATATTAGTGCAAATAATAACAGCTTTGTGCAGCAGCTGGACAGGTCTCTCTCTCTCCCTCTCTCTCTCTCTCTCTTTCTACATATATTGCAGTAATATATACATATATCTGCCGCTCTCTGGGCCAGACAGTTGTTAATTGTTAATGCCGACAACTGCAACTAAGCAAGCGAGCAAACAGTCAGGCAGTCAGTCAATCAGTCAATAAGTCAGTCATTGAGTCAGTCATTCATTGATCGATTCACTGTGGCGTCTGTCAATTTGTCGTCGTTTGGCAATTTGTGGACAAAACATTTGTGGCCCAGCTATGCCAAATATTTGCGCTGTTGCATGCTGCCTTCGATTAAGTCAGCTCGTGCACTGCAAGGAATTATCAAAAAAAAATATATACAAAATATTTGACAGGCGCAACTCCATCATTAGGCTGTCAATGCTGTGGCTAGTTAACCCATAATTTTCTCTCAGTGTACATGTCACTAGATCTAATCGAATTAACTTGAATAAATCAAGCGCCATAGACAGAAAAAAGTGTCGACACACAAATTACAATATCAAGTTAATTTCTAATTCAACTATTCATGCATTCAAGCATTCAAGTATTCAAGTATTCAACTGTTCGCGTATTCGATTATTCGAGTACTCATGTTTTTCTTTTTTTTTTTTTAATTATTAACCAACGAGCGAACAAGTTTGCATTTGATCTTTGGGGTCAATATGCTGCAGCCTAAGCTTAATTGTTATTTTTATACCCTGTAACCATAAAATGTTGCTAGTTGGCATGATGAGCCAATGCGAGGGTTGCTCACATAGTAGCGAAGTTATGAGTTTCTGAGCCGTCAATTTATTCAATATAGGGTATACTGTAGTTGATCATCTTTGACTGTTTGAATTGGAACTTGACAAAATGCCATGAGTGGAGTTTGATATGCAATGAAATATGACAATGAATGGTTAGGTAATTGAGCGCCTGTCGTATAATGTCATCTAAAGACGTGGATTATTAAGTTATTTAATAGACTTTAGCTTAGCATTCCGAGAAAATAAAATTCTTTAAATGCATTCAATACAAAGCTATAGCTGAGTGATTGTGAATAGCTTTTCGCTAGATCTTTAGCTAGAAGAAATTTCTTTTGCGAGCTATTCATGTAAAAAGCTCAAAGAGTCGCGTGATATAACAGCTGTTGCTTGTTACGCTATTTTGGGGACATGACCCGTTTTTTCGTTAAGGTTCTTAGAGTTTCGGCCTATCGTCAAGTGGCACATTCTTTGGCAAACCACTTGGCAGAGCGCTGAGCAGCCCCCACTTGTCAATTGCTTGTTGTGTGAAAATCGTCGCATTTGACATTTAGTTGTCCCATTTATTGGGCCGAACGTAACCCACCAAATGCAATAGAAAATCAAATTTGATTTCGTTTGCAGTCTTTGCTCTACTTCCGTTTTACAGCAGCGCAGTTGTTGCTTTCTGTGTGCGCATTTAATTTATTTATGTATTTGCCTCACTGTTTGACTTTTAATTGACCCACAGCCAATGCGAGAAATTTCATGCCCAGTATATAAATATATGTATATATGTTCTATACATGTGTATGTGTGGGGGGGACTTACCTTCGCGTCGCATGCCCATTTTGAGGCACTTTTTCAAGCGACAATATTGGCATTGATTGCGATGATGCTGATCTATGGGACAGTTTCTGCTGCCCCGACACGAATATGTTAGATTGCGTCGCACGGAGCGCTTGAAGAACGATTTGCAGCCTGAAAAAAATGAGAGGAAAAAAAATATATATAAATACATTTTTAAAACTCAAGAAATATTTGCCATTGTCTAAATTGAAAGAAAGCTAAATTAATATAATAATAAATAAATTGTAAGTAGTTCTGCTCATTGCAAACAATTTTCAAAAGATTCTCGTAGCTTTCGCTCGATGATCTTTTCTCTTTTCTCTCAGTTACACCTTCAAATGCTCTGCGAACAAGCAAAACAAATTCCATGGCACTTGAATCAAATGGGACAACAAAAAAAAAAGGGCAACAAGAATTGTTAGCACTTGTAAAGCAAAGTATCCAAAGCGCTGAACATGCCACCAAATGCGGCAAGTTGCGCTTCACTTCATGACACTCGCGCAGTTGTTTGCTAGTCCGAGTCCTGCCTGCCATAGGGATGGTGCCCCGCTTCCCTCGGCCATCACTTGTTGGTCATGTCAATGGTCATGTTACACGTTTCATGGCTTAACGCCTTCCATAAAATTACCTTTAATGGCTTTCAATTAACAAAGTGTATCTGCTGTGGGCACGAAGATACGACTGTTCTGGGCACTAGAGTAGCCAGAAGAAGAGGCTGTGCCTCTGCTGCTGAATTTTAGTTTTAGGCTCCACGAATTTACTGTTAAGACTAAAGACTAGACAAGCTCGTTGCAGTTGTTGCCGTTGTTGTTGTTGTTGTTGTTGTTGTTGTTGTTGTTGTGGGCAGCCATTAAGCACTCACTGATATAGTTGGAGCCCGTCGTTGTTGTTTACAAGCTGCATTGCAATTTGATGTCGCCATCCAGCTAAACATGTGTATCACTTGAGTACAGGCAACGCAACCTCCTCCCCAGCATTACCTGAGAGCGTCCTGTTGCTGAAGTTGGTCCTGCTTTGGCTGCGGGGGCCGCAGCCGCAGCCGCAGCCTGGGCCATGCCACACAAAATTTCTCACAATAACTCAAAACAATGGCATATGCTCATAAAATTCGTTTTAAGCTGTAAAATCATCATCAAACAAAATATGTTAGGCCCAAGCCAGCGCGCGCTGCAGTCACAGCCGCAGCCCAGTCTCGCAGCTATGCGATCTGTGTGCTATAAAAGATTTCTCAATGCGCATGCGGAGCGGAGCGGGGCAGCCGATCGGCACTGCGACTGCGTTGCGATCGTGTGCACTAAAACGTGCCCAGGCAAAGGCAACTTGAAGCTTTCGACTCAAGTCGATCAACAGATGCGCTATAGACAAGCTTTGAGCTGCATTTTGCAAAGAAGAGAAAGATGCTAATAAGAGGGCTGTAGTTGAAATTGATAATGCGAAGCAGAAGTGAAGAGACAGAATATCTCAGAATGATTTGTTCTGCAGAAGACATATTCATACATGAATTGCTTTAATAATGTAACCATTCTTAATTACACAAACTAAAGCGTAAAGTAGCTATTTTGCAACTTTCTACATCGGATGATAAGATGTTATATCTGAGAGTAGCTGCATCTAATATGAGAAGGGCATGCTGCAGTGTCTAAGCTGCCAAGCCAAATGTTTGTTGGCCTCACACGCCGCGCAAGAGACAAGCCCAAGATGCAACTAAAAGGCATCTAGGAAAAGTATATACACACTGACACACACACACACACACACATGCTCATGCACACACTTAAGCGTTTACACCATATGATCTACGAATAACGATATTGTACCGAGTCACGATTTCTGCACAAAACGTACCGTTGGCTTAGCCTCTTTGAAACTGGCTGTGGCTCTCGTTGTTGCTGCTGGACAGAGGAAGAGAAGGACAGAGGGACAGGCCTAGGCCTGGCCGTGGTACCTACGGCTCTTGGCCGGGCAGCGAAAATAAAGGAACTGCTAGCGAGCGACCAGGCGCTGCCCATATGCGCATATCGCGGCTTTATCTGGAGCTCAGACGATGCGAAAGCTGCGCCGTGTCGTTATTGATGAAGATACGAGCAGAAGCATTCAACTATGAGCCAAAAGATACCGTAAGCCTAGGCGGCGAGAGAGCGGTGGGAGCGAGGTAGGGCAGGCGCTGTTGGCATATCATGTTATATCAATAACCGCAAAAGGGTGGAGCGATAGAAAGAGACAAACAGAGAGCGAGAGAGGGAGAGCGATTCAGATGCAGATAGAGCCAAAGATGCAGCTAGTACAGATGAAGATGCAGTTGTGAAGCTGTGAAGGTGTAAGGCCCAAAAAGTCATTTCGAGTGGGTATATATGCTATCCCACCCCCATCCGCTGCTGAAGCCCTAGAGCTGATTGGCTCTCCAGGCCTTGCTATGGCTTCGAAATGTATCTCATAAGTGCAGACAGTTTAGTTATAAGCCAGGCGCACTTTGCGGTAGTTTCAATTACGCTTGAGCTTAATTGCAAGCCAACGGCTTGGTGGGGGCGGGGCGGGGCAGTTGTGGGTAGCTACTCGCGTGCGCTACGCGCCATAAAGCGTTCAATACAGTTAGACTTCTAAGAACAACAGCTAAGCTCAAGCGTTCGTTCTATTAATTGAACTTCCTGAAATGTGTGCGAAAACAGCACGATATCAGCCGATCCCCTTCAGCCCGCTCATTTGTAGCGTGACCATGGCCATGGGTGCCCATGGGTGCCCATGGGTGCCCCTCCCCCGTCCCCCCTCCCTTTATAAATGAAAGTGCTGGCTTTTGCCGCATGGCCGCTTCAATTTGAAGCGTAAAATTGGTTTGGGCCACAGCGAATGAGTACATATTTCTATATATTACTGAGTACATATGAATGTCACTATGAGTACTCTGAATACTATTCAATTGCCAAATCAAGCTCCAGTTTTTTTTTCACCAATTGCATGGGCTTTTAGCGGTCGGTCAATGCACCGTTGCAAAGAAGTGTAACACACAGCGAGTCAATAGCAGCAGCGGCCAGACACCGCCCCATTGTCGGCTCATTTTCTAATTATTAATACACACACACTCACACAGACACATAGATACACCCAAGCAAACACACACACACACACACACAGCTAGAGCCATCATTAAGTCGCAATAATTAAATGTTAAGCTTACATGTGCAGGCTGCTAGTTCAAGTAATTAGCACAGCGGCTCAAAACTTGATGGCTAGAGAGGAGCGTGAGCTGCTCGTGACACGAAAAAGCGCGAGACCATTATGTTCAAATTATGTGGAAATTTAAACAAACATATCAGATAATATATATTTTAAAATAATATTAAAATATTAATGAACTGTTATAAAATTAATTTGTTAGCTTCATGTTGCATTTTCTAGTTTTCAAGCACGATTCGACACGCTCTCCTCTCTAAGGCAGACTGGCAAACTGATGACTGAGATTGAGCCGGCGGCAAAGCCAAAGCTAGACAAAGTATCTGGAGTACAACCGAAACATAATTGCAGACCCAGACACGAACCGCAAAATGTTTTAACTTGCATGCACTTCGAGTATCTACAAAATGCGCTGATTATGAACGCGCTTGAACTTCGCGAGGCGGAAGCTCAGCTCCAATTGCTGCTGCTGCTGCTGCTGTGCAGGTGCCTCCACAGCTGATTACCCGGCAACAGGTAACAGGCAACAGCAGGCAATGCCATTTGGGGTTGACATTGCTATAAACCAGCAGGGTTTATAGCTCGATATAGGTCAATGGTAAATATTGTTGTGGGAAGTATCTGAAGCTGAGAGCTGTAACTACGGCAGTCGCTGCAATTGCTGCAACTGTGGCAAATTTTAAGAACTAACCACTTAATGAAAATGTTGCTTAGACTGAGTCAATTGTGAATTGGTTTCAGTTGGTTTCTAGCTTGTTTACTGCTTTGATTCAAGCTAAGATATAAATCGAACTGCAAAGAAATTTGTCTGATCTATTTTGTGATTTCTGCTCATGAGAATCTCCGAGAGAGGCGAAAGAATGTTAAGCATTTGCATTTGGTTACATTTAGGTACTTCCAACTGAAATTCTTGTGCCACAAAGTTAACTTTGAGGCTTGGGCTATTCAGTTGACTCGACTGCAGATGCAAACCCGTTTTCCTAGCCCACAATTTGTGTATATTAAGTACGTCTAGGCAACGTCTCTTGGCCCATATGCCACCATATGCAGAGCAATTCGCACGTTGCAACGCCAACAACAACAACAACAACAACAACAACTGCAACAACATCAACAACAAAAGGCCGCCAGAGTCTTGGCGAAAATAAAGATAAGGGATTTAGCTTTGATTTAACTGATGCTATGTGAAGTTATGCGCAGCCGAAACTCTCTATGGGATGTGGCGCGGCCAAAGCCCAGTTCGAGGCCCAACTCAAGTCCGAGTCATGTAGCTGGGCAACAACAGCAACAGCAACAGCGACAGCGAGACACATGGCGATAAGAGCGATTATATTGCAGTCGCGTTGCTGCACTATTAAAGCGACAGCGCCGCGGGGCATGTCGTCATGAGTTAGCGCTAGTTGCAAATGTTGCAAGTGCATGCGGAGGATGCCATGAAACGTGCACAGCTGAGGCAAAGGGCACACAATATAGCCGAATAGCCGAATATATGTTTGTGGAAGGGCTCTGCTGCAGCTGATCGATTAGCCAAGTTAGCTGCAAACGAAAATTGCGCATGAAGTGGCAACAACTGTGTCTGCGGCATGTTGCACGTTGCCCCTGGCTATAGCTATAGCTGTAGCTGTAGCTGTAGCTGTAGCTGTAGCTTAACATAATTAATTAAACCGTTACATTATAAAGCGGATCAACTCGCTTGCTAGTTCACGATTTTTGCCGTTTGAGACGAGTTGGGGCAGGGGCTGCTTTACGAAATCGCTTCGTGTCAGGATGCATTTTTTGCGCCTCATTTGGCAGAGAGACGAGGCACAGTTGCAATTGCAACTTCAGCTGCAACTGCATTTGCAACTGTGGCAGCAGCTTTATTGGCTTTAACTTGGCTTCTAAGTACAACGATTTGTACTACAAGTCGGGGCTTAATGATTACAATGTCTGGCCTCAGTTGTTGTTGTTGTTGCCGTTGTTGTTGTTGTTGTTGTTTTGGTTGTTTGTTTTGTCTTTTGCGAAAATCTGTTTACAATTAAGTTTCGTATTCGACGCGATTTCGCTGTAGCTTTTTAATGAAGGGCTGGCGCTTGTGCCAAATATTTTCCAATACAAGAGAAATAAAAAAGAAAAACAGGCCAAGCTCATTAATGTTGACAAAGAGTTGAGTAATTCCACAGCTCCAGATTAGAGCCCACAAATAAAAAAAAAAGGCAGAGACTATAAATATTCAATTTCTTGCCTTCAGCTACCTCACAATTTGTATGGCCACAACGAAATAAGAGTTGAGCGAAGAGTTTGCTGAGGGGAGTGTACGTAAATCAAGCCAAATCGCACGGAAGTTATAAATGTTTATCATAAAGCGATTTATATGCACTCATAACAAATGATATGGGGGCTTAATTCAACTATATACATTTCTCTCTGTCACTCTCTTACTCTCTATCTCTCTCTTCTTGCTCAGTGTCGCTCGAAATGAATGCAAATTTAATACAAGCTTCGATATTTATTAAGCTTTTCGTTACTAATTAATAAGTAAAATACGCTTTTTTTTGTGGCGGGCGTCGCTGCCACGCCCCCTCAAGCCGAAAAGGCTGCAACGTCATAAATTGCAGCCACGAAAAACACATCTGAAAAATGCGCAGTGGGCGTTGTTAATTTTTTGCAATCGTATTTACTTTGTTGCTCTTACTTTTCGCATTTTGTTTTTGTACTTTTTGATTTTAGTTGAATTTTTTCTGTTTTTTGGGGCATCGAGTAGACAGCTAATTGATTTATGTGCGCCTTTTGTTAAAGCTCAGCGACCGAGTCTACCAACTGGAATTTTCATATAATTTATTGAAGGCTCTGCGAGCCAAAAGTGCTGAAGCGCCATTTCAAGCATTTTCCCTAAACCGTTGCGAGGTGAAAAAGTGAAAAGCCATAAATACAGTTTGTATGGCAATCAATAATTAAAAGCAGATCAATTTTGCAGACATCTCTTTGATATGGAAGGAGCAGGCAAAGAATTGCTCAAATGAATTCTCAAATTTATCTCTATCATTTGTAAAGGTTTTTATTTAGATTACATATTAACTAATTAGGTTCAGAGTGCTGTAAATTAAAAATGTAGTAAATTCATAAAAATAATTAAATAAATAAATAAAAAGGAATTCTCACTTAAATTCCAACCCAATATGTAGAAAAGACAACAAAGACATGAAGAGCTTGAATACTTTCCCTTTTACTGAATGCAATTTACAATTATTTGTATTTTTTTTTTTTTTTTTTACTTTCTGCATATGAAAAGAAGTTTGCTTTAAATGCTTTATTTGCCTACAGCATAATGAAGTGAATTAAAAAGCCACACATGCTGTTCAGCAAATTTCTTCAAAAGGAAACGCTCATTCCACAGCCAACACAAAATTAAAAAAAAAAAAAAGATCTCGTCACACAGATACAAAATACAAGATACAAGATACAAACGCACAATGATGACTTTGGACAAGCATAAAACATAAACTGTGACATCAAAAATTGTTTTGAACTTCAGTTGTTTCGTTTTGGGAACTTTTCGACAAGGAACGAGCGAGCGAGCCTCCGCTTGACCACATATGAATGCTTAAGTTCTTGAGTTCTTGAGTTTGGGCTGCGCTTTAATTGCGGGAACGTGGGAAACTATTTAAATGGGCTGGCATCAAACGCCGCCTCCTGCGCTTTGCGCAAAATGTTAATGTGGCCTACAACATTGGGTTGACAAAGTATCTTTGTGTCTTCGTATCTTTGAGATACATTCGCACAGTGCTCTAATGCAAGTCGCTCGCGCTTAACAATTAGACAAGCGCCAGCCAAGACTCTGCTTGCTTGTTTTTTATTATTTATTTATTTTTGTTGTTGTCCCTCTTTTATATTATTTACTAGCTTTTCTTTGCATTTTCCTAAAGAGGTTTCTCTGCACTGCGCTGGCTGATGATGTTTATGTGGCATTTAATTAATTGCATGCCAGCTACTTAGATGTTGCAGTAATTTTTCATAAAATTTATTTGTCATTTTCATGTGGGGCAGCAGATAAATCAACTTAATTAGCTTTTGACATGGGCGCTAAGATAACTTTTCATGCAATAAATAAACGCAGTAAAATTTGCAATGCAAAAGGTGTGCACGTTCTTGGAAAGCTGCAGCAGCGATAAAGCTGAGAAGAAAAATAAAAAAAAAAAAAACTGTGAAAAAGCTCAAGTATTGCCTACTAATAGCCATGACAAATAGCTAAATTAATGGGCGAGCGGGAGCTGTGCGGCTCCATGTTGTTGATGTTGCATTAGAGCGAGGCACTCATCATTAATATTATCAGTCGGCTGATATCAGCGCACATTTTTCAACAGGAGTTTGAACCGTGACTTTTTTAGCCAAAAAGGTTAGCCTCAGGCTGAGCTGAGCTGATATTGCTTAAGGTATGCCAAAATCACCTACAAACTGAAGAAGCAGCTGTGTGCAAAATCAAACAAGTTGGACATACAACCTACAGGACTGAGGGGTTAGGGTTCAAGGCACAACTACACACACACACACACACATATGTATATACAGAGGCTACAATTAATCTTGAGACGTGAAGGGGGTTGCCTTTTGGAATAAATTTCACATACTGCGCCCTGCCGCTGGACAGAGCGGGCAGAGACAAGCAGCGCAGTGAGACAGACAGACAGGCAGACAGGCAGACAGAGCGACAGACAAGTGAGACAGCGGCATGAAAACGAGTTGTGCCAAGTATCTGCAAGTACGTGTAGCTCAGCTTTTGGAAGTGAATCAGCTGAAAGGACGCAAACGGCGCACATTATGGCATTTTGATGCTCAAGCAAGACAGTAATAGAAAGACAGACAGAGAGAGAGAGAGAGAGAGAGAGAGAGAGAAACAGATAGAGTGAGCTGAAAAGCGAGCGCACATAACGCATAACTGGCAATGATATGCGTCTAAGCGCTTTACTATTTATTTTCGAAAAAACATTTTCGTAGCGAGACTTGAGAGAAGTTGCATAGAACAAAATAGATTGCTATCGTGGCAACATCATCAGCAGCGGCAGCAGCAGCAGCAGCGCCCCCAAAAGATATACAGCAACAACAACAAGAACAGCAAGAGCCAGAGCAGATACTACATGTATTTGCTAGCTACATGCATGGCAACATGCGGCTGGCAGAAAACACCTTCAGAATGCAGCGAGGCGGTCACTGAGCCACATTTTTGGATTGTTGTTGTTGTTGATATTCTAGTTGTCTTTGTTGTTGGTGCTGCGCATGCGTACAAAATGCTGGGTGATTAATAATAATAAAAGCGCCTACAATGCATAGCTAGCCGAGCCAAATGTGTACAGTGGTTACAGCTATGCAACGCAATGTATCTGTGAGATACTTCTTATTATGCGCCGTTGATAAGAGCAGCAAAGAGCAGTTGATGGATTGATAAACGTGTAATGTAGTTTGAGGGTTAGCTACTTAATTTAAACAATAAGTAGCTAAATAAATGTTAAATTATCTAAATAAGAATTAATAGATTTTTATATTAATTTCTAAAGAGTTTATAAAAAAAAAAAAAATAAATAATGAATTTTCTTCTTTTTTTTTTTAATTATAAATATTTAAATTATTGAAATAAAAAGAGTTTTTGGTATAAATAAAGAAAAGAGAAATAAAGAATGTTATGCATGGCAACATGCGGCTTTATATAATACAAAACATTTAATGAAATAGTTTTAATTTTCATGACTACTGATTTTTCAACAAGAGTAACCACTGTGCGCATAGATACGCTCTGCAGTTGTAATTTCTCTCTGACTAAAAGCAGAACATTTGAAGAGATACGAATATGACAAGTTCAACTTGGCTGTTCTACTAAATGCCAGCGCTGCGTGCAGCGTTAATCTAAACTCATGAGTGCAGTTTTTTGCCCCACAGCTGAAGTACCTACACCCTAGCTGTCTCTCTTTCTCTCTCTGTCTCTCTCTCTCCCTCTGGCATCTCGGCCAGGTCTAAGACAATAAAAAGGTGGGCGCTTCATTTAGCGGCCACAGCCGCCACAATTTGCATGTTTGCACAACAATTGTTTGGCTTGCTACAAAAGCGCGCACCGTATTTTATTTAGATAATAATAATTTTTTCCACTCGTTCTCTTTTTTGTTGTTTTTTGTTTTTGTTATTTTGTTTTTATTTTTTATCTAGCGATAAGCGAGTCAAGATGCGTACGCGGGATCGCGGCGGGTTTGCTGCGCTGTAACGGCGTTTTGACCAGCCCAAAGTATCTCAGAAGCACGCTGTCTTACATAATACGCTGCTCAAGTGGCGGCAGATTTTTTGAGAGATTTTCTGCGAAAAATATCATATGCAAAAGTAGCTGAGATTGTGAGTGACTCCCAAGAGAGATTAAGATACAAAAGTATCTGAATAAGAAAAAGGCTGGGAAATGCAAAGTTAGCGGAGCGTTGATGCTAATCAAAAGATACAAATGTATCTGAAGCAAACGAAATTTGACAGCTTGAAATCTATAAACTCAATAGTTCAGTGAATCTTTATTTTGACTGTTATGATATATCACCGTAAATACCAGCCGTAATTGGTAACCATTCGAATAAGAATTAATATTGGAAAAATTTACTCTTCACAAGATACTTTTGTATCTAATGAACTGCTGTTAGGAAACAAAAACATTTTGTGTAGATTTCTTCAATATCTATGTATGATATTTATAGCTTTGAGTCAGGCTGGAAGCTTGTTCGCTATGATATCTCGAAGATACAAAAGTATCTTATAACTATTTCGACAATAATTTAGCTCCGTTAGCTAGCTAACTCGAATTGGAGTGCACATTCATTTAACCAGGTGTACAATGTTGCTGTATTTTTCGTAAACAGTTAGCAAAATAACTCTTGCTGCTGTCATTCATCGGGCTTCACTCTGTGCACACCCACCTCTCAGGCACAGCTTGCCACCCATCACCGAATTTTATTGCCAACTCATCAAACTGCCATAATTCACCGTAACTGTCAAGATCAGCACGCTTTTGAGTAGTTTGCAAGTCTAGCTGCCAGCTAAACTATCTGAAGTCCAAACATTTCTGTTTGGTCATCATCATCGCAGATCCCCGCAAAGCTATGCAAAGCTGAGGCAAAGTCACAATTGAAATCAACTGTCGACTAAGAGTCAATAGATATCTTAAGATTACAATTAACTCTGGCTGGTACTCACCTTCACAGGTAAATTGTCCGTAGTGCTTGCCGGAGCTCTTGTCGCCGCAGACGACGCACTCGATGTTCTGTTTGGAATCGATTTGGGAACCGCTGTTGCTGCTCTGGGAGTGGGAGCTGTTGGCCTGGGAGCTGGGCGTGGTGCTGCCGCCGTTGTTGCCGCCCGCCGAGCCGCCCAAGCAGCTGGCCGACTGTGACCCTTTGATGATGGGCACCAGATCCACCGAGCCGTGGCCGGACTGGCCGCCGCTTGTGTGATGGCCGGATGCGGAGCCGCTGCCATTGGCGCTGGGCAAGCTGGAGAGATCCTCCTTAATGACGTGATGCGCGCTTTGGTTGAGGTTTGCCGTGGAGGCGGTCAAGCCGGACAGATCCTGCTTGATGCCCGACGACTGTTGGCTGGCCACACTACTGGGCGTGGTTCCACCACCGTTACCGCCGCTTGTGTTGGTGCCCGCCAGCGAGCCGGGTCCGGCCGAGGCGTGTAGATGGCCCCCCAAATTGGGATCATGCCAGGCACTGTGCGGCGGCACGCCCAGGGTCATGGAGCGCGACAGCCCCAAATCGAAGGCTGACAGCTCGGCGCCGGACTGCGGCCGCGGATTGAAGAAGCCGGGAGCCGTGGACGGGGAGGCGCACATGACGCCGCCACCGTACACGCTCAGAGAATTGTGCGTAATAATTTTGGCGGCCGGATCAGAACACGTGGAATAACCGCTGGAATACACTTTGCACGGACTTTCCACGCGTAAAACGCAGCAAAGTCACCAAGAGAACTTTTCTTCCAAAATTTCTTTAAATATTTTGCCCAATTATTTTTTTCACACTCTTTGAGTAAAGTCTTTTCTGGGCATTTATTTATTTTTTTATTTTATGCAATTTTGTGTTGTTAATTATTTTATTTTTGATCTGCACATTTTACACATAGCACTTTCTGTGGTTTTTCAATTTTTATTTTATATTCAATATTTTGTAAATATTTTTTTTTTATTCGAAGAATTTATTTCGTTGTTTCACGCACACGATTTAAAATTTTTTCGACTTGTTAAAATATTTTCTTTTATTTATTTTATTTATATATATCTTTAATTTGTTTGCTCGCCTTTGCGCTGCACTTTGATTTTCTTGTATATATGTACTTGTACATTTATTTCGATTGTAATATATTTTAAAGAAAATTCAAAAATTTTTCTATCTTGTGTGGAAAATGCGCGTCATGCGAGCAGCGAAATCTCAGCTGTTCTCGTAAGGCCTTTTAGAGCCTGACTGGCAAAACATTCGTGGCAAAAGGTACACGACCCGACCCGACTCGACCGTTTCGACCTAACGACACATCACACAAATCTCTCTCATTCCACCACAGATACAGAGATATACAGCTACAGCAACAGCACCCCGGCGACTGTGTCTGCTCTATTGCTGTACTGTTCGCGCTGACGGCGACCCAATGGCCTGGCCGCAATTGAGTGGAAGTCTTCGCTCGCACTCGCACTCGCACTCGCGCTCACTCTCGGCAAGAGCGAGCACTCTGCTCTCTTTGGTGGCGGGGCAAGACCTTCGATGCGTTTGGCTGATTTGCTCAGCGGACTCACCACCACCACCACCACCAGCAGCACCACTACCACCATCAGCAACTACGACTATCACCACCAACAGTCGCACTACCACCACCACGAAAACAGCTCACTCACTCTCCCTCTCTGACTCTCTCACTCTCTGTGAGTGCATTTTATGCCGGCTCTCGCGCTCATTGGATTTGTTGGGCGTCCAACAAGAACTTGTTTCTGTTAGCATTTTCTTATTAGCTTTTTAGTTGGCGCATCTGTTAGTTGCTTTACCGTTAAGTTTCTTATCTATTTGCAACCGAAAGCCACTTTTAAGTAAAAAAAACCGAAACTTTAAAATGAGCTCCACCTACCAAAAATGAAGAAAGAATATATATACAAATTTTGAGTCGAAAAGTTTTCTGGTTGGTTGATTAAAGTGCGTTGTGCTCCACATTTCGTCACTTGCTTATCTCTGCTCAGCTTTAAGGTAATGGCCGTTATGTGAGATATATATGCGTATATATATATATATATCGGAGCTGTTATTGGCTGTGCCTAGAGATAAGCTAGGTAAAGTTTTGAAGCTGCGTGTCTTAGAGATTCAAATAGTTAGGAATTGCTCTTTAAAATGGAATACATAGAGTGAAAATGGGGATTTTTAAAATTGTATTTTTCATATTTTCTATTTTATTTCTGCTCTACTTAAATTTGGCCCCATTGGCCATTACTGCGGTCGGAAGCCCATTGACTGCATGAGTCTTAATAAAATTAGAATAATATTCGATGCTAATTGGATGAAGCGTGCGCTCTGGTTGGACTCCAGTTACGTGTCACGACACGCAATTGGATACACTTGAAAAGTGCCAAAACATGAAATCATATTTTAATTTGATTTTAAAGAGAGGCCGTAGGCGATGCCACATGTGGCACCTGCCCCCACCGCAACGGGCGTTGCACAATTAGAGACGCCAACATAAATTGTTTTCCATAACATTGTGAAATTAACATTTTGCAGCGATTTGCACGCAAAGAGCGTAGAAATTGAAAAAGATTTAAATGCCAAAGGGGCCTAAACAATTTTTAGGCACGCGAGCAGCACTCCATGGACTGAGGGGGCGCTGTGGGGCAGCAGCCAAGAATCTGCAAGTGCAGCGAAAAGAAGTCTCGACCCAGTTGAGGGGCCAAATGTAGTGGGCCACCCCTAACCCGTTGTGGTTGGGCATGCGGCGCAAATATACAATTGGATGATTAGTGAGTTGAAGTGGAGCAGGTAAGGGGGAAAGCAGTCGGTGGAGGGGCCAGCAGGCAGCTGATAATAAGTCGAGTGCCAATTCGAAGTGCTTGCTGTGTTTCCAATAAGCACACGAACTCACACTCACACTCAGTCAATGTTTCGTCAAGTTTCGTCGAGTCTCACTCACTTGCACACACACATACTCACTCACTCGCTCGCTCAGAAACGCGCTTTCCACTCAATGTCTGGCAACGCCCTCGTCGGCCTTGCGTCTCTCTCGCACTGGCACGCAGCTGTCTCGCTTGCGCGCGGACTGGCTTATCATTAACTGTATCGGAATTCGCTTTTTGTTGGCGCTCTTTGAAAAGCAAAACAAACAAAAAAGAAAAGAGCAGAATAAGACAGAGCAAAAAAGGAGAGCAGCGCCAAGTGGCAGCAGCTAGAAATGTTGAGTTTGCTTTTTATTAACACCGCTAGATGTCTCTCTCTGGCGCCCATTAAAGTCTAATTCAATTGGATTTCAGTGGACGCTGCCAAAAGGGGGGCAACAAGGCGGGGGAGCTCAGCACGTCCTGCAGCTGCTTTTTTTTTTTATTTTATATTTTTTTTGTCGTTGTATGGTAAGCGTCCTGCCTTTGAACCTAATCTCGTGGTTCTCGGCACCTCTTGTTAGTGCCTCGTATGTTACTCGTGTGGCAGCTGACGCTCCCCTTCCCCCCTTGGCAGACTCCCCTTGCTCCTGCTGCTCCTTGGGCAATGCATTGTTGTGGTCGTGGCTCTGCGCAGAGTTCGCGCAGCCAGGCAGCACCTCCACCCTTTTGGGTTAAATACTGACAACCCCATTTGAGCGCCTCTTTGCACTCGCTGCCCGCTGCCCGCGGCCCGCTGCCCGCTGCCCGCTGCCCGCTGCCCGCTGCCCGCTGCCCGCTGCCCGCTGCCCGCTGTCCATCTGTTGCCCCCTGTTGCACCTAACCCACAACTTTTGCCATCATGTTGGCAACTGGCCAGTTCCATTATTCTGTTTTTTTCCAATCTTTATTCCTTTTTTTTTTTTTTTTTTGCTTTACCTCCTGCTTGCTGGCAGTACGCTGGGCAGTTCATTGAAAGTAGGTGCCTTCCCGTTAAATGTTCCCTTTAAACAAAAAGGAAAAAAGCAAGTAAATCAGATGCTCTGCTGGGCACAGTGGAGCCTAATGCTACATGTTCAGTTGAATATGAAATGGGAGTAAATGAAATGAAGTTCAAAACATGATATATAAGTGGGAGTAAATGATAGATATAAATTTGATGCATGTTATATATTTTCTTTACATAAGGTCACACAGAAATATTTGATTACATATTAATGGACTCTCAATAATAGGAACAACTGTGAATCAGATTATTATTTGTTGATAATATAATGTTAAATCTATAAGCAAAAAATATA
Organism: Drosophila borborema; assembly: GCA_030914335.1. Lineage (NCBI taxonomy): Eukaryota > Metazoa > Arthropoda > Insecta > Diptera > Drosophilidae > Drosophila > Drosophila borborema. The sequence continues at coordinate 12,045,499 of JAUESP010000306.1, forward strand.
TCAAATAATATAAATAAAATAAGGGAAACATTTTTAATGAAAGTATTTAATAATCTTTCAATTAATAATTAAAATAATTTTGATATGTTTGAGGCATATCTAGATTAAAAGAAACTTTTTTCGAATACTTTATATTCTACATTAAAAATCAAATCATATAATATTATATATTATATAGTTTAATAATATTATACTAGATCAAGTTTACTATACATAGATTTATTTCATTCAAATATGATTTTCTGTCCTATGCGCATAGTTCCATTGAGTAAATGGATGTGAAAATAGTTAGTCAGACTGCAGTGGGAACTATATTATATCTTTATATAATTTTCTTTTATTATTCTACTTATATATAGTATTCCGGAATAGCAGCAGCTACTATAGCTTTGGACAGATGGCACAAATTTCGAAACTCCTAAAGTTTCAGTTGTTTTTAGAGCTTTTCATGTTTGCATTTAGTTCTGCTGCACAAATAGATATGCAAGTGCTAGAAATATATGCGCCAAGGACTCGAGCAGGAAGTGCACTTATATAACTCACATATGCAGACACACACACACACACACACGCACACACACACACATACATACATGCAGATTTCAGACAAAGGCAAACTTGGTTTACATCAGCCAACTGGCATATAATTTACATTGTTGCTTGTTTCCTTTTTGCCACGCCCTCAAATGCCAACTGCCCCACCAGCACCGCCCACTTCTCTTACTCTAACACTCTTACATTGATAAATTTTTAGTAATTCCTCTTTTCGCGTCGCTTTTGCTTGTCTTTTTTTTGGTTTGTTCGCTGTTGTTTTCTCTTTTCGGTTCTCTGCTTTGTCTTGTTTGCCACGTTTTGGGGCAAGCTGTGGGTGCGCGAGGACTTTATGAATAAGTGCTAAAATGCCAGAGTCCAGGACCGCAATGGACCGGGCCATGTCATCCTGGTTAAACTGACGAGCAGAAGCATGCCATCTGCAAGGCTCCACCCAACCAGCCCGTTTCTGTTGCCTTTTGCGGCTGCTGATGTTGTTGTTGTTGTTGTTGTTGCTGCTCAGCCTGATGATTCATTGTGGAAAGTGGAGCCACAGCCGCCGCCAAATGAACAATATGTATTCGCTTTCGCGTACACATAGACACACTCACACACACACACACACACACACACAGAGAGACCATTCGAGGCAGGAGAGTTTGGAGTTTGAAGTTTGTCAACTGAATATACTTAATGTCTGCGCATCCTGTTGATGGATTCCTTTTCGCATTTTTATTTCTTTGCGCTGCTAAAGCTTTCATTAGTTTTAAAGTCGAGTCTCTAGCTACATCATATTTATTTTAAGATGTGAGTTAAGCATTAAAAATTCAATATTTTATGTAGATGCATACAAAAGGGAAAGCTTTAACTTTATATCTACTATATCTTATTGCCTTTATTGAATGATCTCTAAAAACTTCAGAGGCTTCTCTTGAATGAATTATGAGGTTTTTTTTTTATATCATAATATATATTATTGTGTAATATATAAAAATGAATTAAATGTTTTATTTAAATTTATATAGAATATTCACTACACTTATCTCACAGCGCAAAGAATTCTCGATTCGTCTCTTACACCTTAGACTTTTCCAATTGCTGCATTCCCATATTCAGCATAATTGATATATAAACCGATTCATATACATATATATGATTCATACAGAAACCTCGATAATTAACTCAAAAGCAAACCAATAACATTTGTTTGGCAATATCATTATATAAGTCATTTGCTGGTTAAATGCATTAAACCCAATCAAATGCTGCACATGCAACCAGACGAGCGATAAATTTAAGGGTTTGAAATGCCATGCACAATATAGAAACCATATACATATACATAATATGTACATATGTCTATATATACACGTTGTGTTTGTGTATATAACTCTGTATATGACAACTGTTTAACTGAAAACGCACTCACAAATGTATTTGTGCTCCACTCGAAATGTATTTCGAGCGCGCATGTCAAAAGGTCACCTGAGCAACTGTGAGTGTTCGTACGTTCGTGTGTGTGTGTGTGTGTGTAAGTGCTCTGTGCTTGACTGTAATTACATGCGAGCCTCCCCTTTTTAGTATGAGCAACTAAAACGCCCAATTTTATTTATGTGTCTCGGCCAAGCCCAAGTCCAACCCCATATAAAGCAAAGCTGCACTTGGAGAAAAGATTTCGATATTTCTAACTTGAATATTTTTCTGTATATTTTTGATAATTTTAAAGCAAGTTAAAAATCAATTTTGATATAATTGATATTCAGGATATTATATTAAAATTTTTTGATACTTGAATTTCTTTCTTTTCAGTTTTTTCTTACATTTTACTACATCAATTTGTAAATTGCTTTTCGCTCAGTGCATCTTTCCCTCCCTCTCTCTCTATATATCTACCTCTTTCTATGTGTAAGCTCTCTTTGCATTGTCCAAAGCGCCATGAATTAAACATTTGCGATAAAAGGCTGACTGCTTGGAACTGCAATTGCAGAACATGTCACAAATCATTAGCACATATTCAAATCGGGTGTCAGAGGTCAGGCAAAATGGGGCGAAGCTACCCCAGAACTACATACACACATGTATAACTACATTTATACAAACATACATGTAAGAAGTGTCTGAGATCCCAAGCAACTATCAGTGCGATTTGGTAGCGAGGAAAAGAATTTCAAAAAATTAATGCGAAATATTCAAATGTGGAATTTTGACCTTAAAAATGTTGCCTAATTGCGGCCACAGACAGTAAGGTCAGAGTTCGCAGGCTTTACAATAGCCGAGAGATGCGAGCATTCAAATTGCAAACTCTTGCGGATGCTGTTCAGGTAGATGCTTCAAGATTTGAGTGTCCAGCTGACCCCGTGCTATAAGAAAATTAACCTTTGTGTCGCAGAGGATAAGCCTCACGGCGTATTCGCTGACAAGTTCAACCCCCTGGCCGGACCCTACACACACACACATATGAATATGTAGGGTATATATATGTGTGTATGTGTGTGCTGTACCCACTGGTCAGCTAGCAATCAATTTTTCCTTTTTGCGTAAATTTTCTGCTTGATTTTCTTGAAATTGTCCACAAATACTTCCAAAAGGGTTCCTCTGCTTCCACTCTACCTGGCTTGCAATGAGATCGACTTGGGGTTGGTTTTGGCTTTGATTTTGATTTTGGGCCAATTTTATACGCATTGCCATCTTAATGTTTTTGCATACGCCGAGATTTGTTGGCGTTTCGTGTCCTTTTCTGGTCAGCGTGGGAATCGCACCACCAGGACTATTTGTCCAGCCTGAATATTTGTCAGCTTGCAAAGGACTTTAATCCGATTTTAATGAAGCGCAACGCTTTGCGGTCTGCTGCACGTTTATTCGCCCAGTTTCTGCTTCCTTTCTTACGTCTGGCATTTTTCTTGCACAATTTTTGTGAAAAACTATTTGAAAAATAAATTTTCCTTATGGGTTTTGCTTCACATTCGCATACGTTGAGAAGCAAAAGCATTTTGTTAACTGAAGTTTGTCAGAGATTCATTTTCGATTGAAGACACAGACAGTTCGAGATGAATTGATATATATGCCACTTGAATACAGAGCTTGAGTTACAGAGAGAGAGAGAGAGAGAGGGTGGAGAGGGTGAGACTTTGAGAGCAATTGCATAGCTATACAGAGATTTCCTCTAAGAATTTTGGTAAGCACAAAGAATAACAATTTCCAGAGTTCTAAATGAGCTTTATTTTCTTTTTGAATTCTTAAATGTCAGCTGCCTACCCAGGGTGAGCCATGCCCAGACGCATAATGATTACTATTTATGTTATGTAAAAGAACTGGAAAAGGTTAAGCATTGTATACGAATCGAACGCATTTCACACATGGGCGCTAATGAATTTAATGAAGTCATTTTTCTTAAACCGATTAACAAAACTACTTACAAGAGCGTTTGCTCTGCGCTCCGTGGACTCCTTCCATGCGCTGGCTGTGCTGCTGCCCGAAGCCTTTGCCACACGTCACTTAGAACAAGCGAGTTCATAATTTCGCATCATTAATCAAGCCGTAACAAAGAGATCTCGGCGTCTGAGGGTAAACTGATGCGCCGATTGACAGCTACCAAAGTGCCCGGGCGAAAGTAATTGGAGATCTTGCATTGAAGCTACAGTTGGAGTGGCTCTCGGAGTTGGAGTTGGAGCTTGAGATTTGCCGCTGCAATATTAAAAAACAATTGTTAATTATTAAATTTTAAATTTTACACACTTTGCCGCAAATGAGGCTCATCAGTACATGGGGCAAAACAGCAGCAGCAGCAGCAGCAGCAGCAGCAACAGCAACAGCAACAACTGTGCCACAACTTGAGACCCAATCATCGACTGTGTTGTGGCCGACACCTCGCTGATGAGATCATTCATCAAACTTCCAACTGGAAACTTGAAACGAGCGGGTGAAATGAGTTGCCATTGTTGATTGAGAGCTGCTGCCTGCCGAGACAACAGCAACACATTCGCCTCCAGTTGGAGACTCTTTTTGTTTTGCCTCCTTTTTTCTTTCAGTGTGTGGCTCCCAACGTTTGACTTTGACTGCTTAATTATGGCAGTCAACGGTGGCTGCAATAACAACAACAACAGCTATAAGGGCATCAAATAACTGCTCAAACTCTAAAGAGATCTACAGAGCCTTGAGTGGCTTATGAATGTTTATTTATCACATGTTGGCTAAGAGTCAATTATAATGAGTTTCCAAGCTTGAAGCTTGGGCAAAAACAGACAGTTGAATGATTGCTATCAAAATCTATTTGCTTATTGCAAATGTATGAAGCGGAAAACATGATATTCATAAATAATTCAGCATGTTAATGAAGAGCATAAAATTCTTATGGATAATGAAAGTTGAATTGAAAGACAAGTCTATATAGACTTGCATGAAATGTTATTTAATTTAAATTAGTGTTTAATGCATTTTCACTCTTTTGAATGTGCATCTCCTAATTTATTTTTAATTGTTTTACAATATATTTATTCAACCAATTAAACATTCTGTGTTAGGCTTGGCATATTTGTTGCATTGAATAAATTTAAGTTCATTTAAAGCTCAATTGGAATCACTTATGCTCTGCCAGCAGCATCTGTGCTCTTTAGTTTTAATCAAGCCGGATTAAGTTAACCACACACATTTGCCCCATTTATGGACACACCGCTGCACCGCTCACCCACACATAAGACGCAGTTGTAAGATGCATGGCAAAGCTCAGAGTGGAAATCTAATCGCAACAATGATTTCCTTGGCTTATGGCTATTTGCGTTGAGCATGGGAAAATCAATATGCAGTTGGTCAGGCAAATGTCTGGGCTGTCTGCTTGGCAGGGGCTGAGTTGAGTGTGCCACATAGATGGATTTACGTGAAGCGAGCAGAGAAGCTGGACATGGACCATAAGTCATCCGCATTGATAGCCATCAATCGCAGGCCGTTTTCCGTTTACGTGGCGCGAAGTGTAACTACAATTAGTCGGGGGCTGCAGAGGCTGCTGTTGCCTTGTTAGCCTTCGCTGGAGCTCTCTGTTGGCCGAGTTGCCTTTTGGCTAACACATATGAAAATCTGTTTTGTGGGCTCGTTACTCCAACGCATTTTCCAAAACTTGGTCATTTTTCTTAGACACTGCACACCATGTGCAGGCGGCTGCCTAGGTAACCGCAGACTCAGCTCCCTCAGTCCCGGCCGCTTGCCCCCTCTCCTTAATTCGTTTTGTCAGTTTGTCAGTTTGTCAGTTTGGAGCTCCGTTTGGGTCTCGTTGTCTTGTGCGCGGCTCAGAAGTCTGCGGCTCGTTGAACCTTTTTAACCGTTGCTTGGTCAAGACTTGTTAACCATATTAAAGTGTTCAATGATTAATTACACGCGTCCAAGATTAATTGAAATCAATCAAAGCTGAAGTTAACTAATGGCAACACGTTTGTAATCTCTTCCCCCTTCCTGCCCCACCAGTCTCTCTCTCTCTCTCTCTCTCTCTTCCTATCTCTGTGCACGCCTGGAATTTCATACATGACTTCTACTCCCTGGCCAACATATCTCTCATAGTGATTTTATTGGCCACATATTCAGTTGGCTCTCTTCTAGTTTCGATTCCCATGCTTAATTACAATTAGAGGTCTGTGGGTTAGGCGTCTAATAGCACTCGGTTTCGCTTTGAGTCGAGACCTGGGCTATATTTCAACTAAAAGTAAAAGTAACCAGCCAAATACTCACAAATTTATAAATAAAAATGAAAATATAATATTTAAAGTTTACTAAATAACTAAAAATTAACTGTAGGCATAATACTACAAATACATTTTATGGCATGGATTTGCTAACTTTCTTTCTAAATAAAAAAAAAAATTAAATTACAACTATAGAATAACGCTTTGGTCACGATTGTATTTTTAACCACCTTTGATTAATATTAAATACAGGTTTATTAATATTAAGTTTAGAATAAAATACATTAAATGTTAACAGGTGAAATGAAGCGCTAAATAAAATAGTCTGATCTGGAAAAAAATAAAGAAATAAAATAAAATAAAATAAAATGTAAGGAAAAGATATGCTTAAACAAAATAACATTTAATTAATATTAATATACATATTTTTATGGCAAGAAATTTACGATTCCGATACAAATAATATCAATTACATTTTTGGGTTGTTTAAAATTTTCTAAAATATAGCATAAGCAAACAAAGTTTGAGTAGATTAGTGTAAGATTGTTTAGAATAGCTTATTGATTAGATTATTGTCACAACATTTTTCAAGCATTTAACAAATTTGTGGCCTGAACAAACTAGGATTTTGTATAATTTTAAAGCCGTAATCAATGTTTGTTAAGAATATATATTAATTTTATATGTTAAGGATTAATTAATAAAGATTAATTTATATTATATATTGATGTTATATATATAAATGTATTTTGAGTTTATAATCCATTCCTTCCCCTTAACAATTCATAAGATTCCTTTAAGTCCTTTTACGTGCTGTATATAAATTAATATACCTATTCAATGGTCTTTTTGATTCTCAGTATAAAACTAAAAAAAGCCGCAATGTAACACGTGCTCCACACACACGCAAAAGCCTAAACTCTAAAAATCCTGTAATAATTAAATTTAACATTTTTGAGCTTAATCATGTGACACACACACACACACACACACACGTAGTCACACTCAGCTAGGTACAATCGGATGAAGGCAAGGTAATATCAATTGGCTGACAGTATGCAAAATTATGGATGACGCCCCTGGGGCGACAATCCGCATATCGGTTACCATGTGCCCGCATAGCGCACACGTGACACACGAGCAGCGGTTGAGTCCTGTGGCAGCCATAACCGATTCGCTTCCTTCCGCCAACACACCTCGTCACAAAAGGCATCGTAAATGAGCGAAAGTCGAGCGGAAGCAGTCGGAGGACACATTAAACCAGAGCCCACAAAGCCCTTCTCGTTGCTGTCTCAAACCCACATGTGGTTAATTATAATTACGCAATTTTAATATCAAAACAAGGCACGGCACGAATGTCAGGTTGTGGCTACTGGGTGTCGGGTTCAGTTTGAGTCCTTGGCCGAGCTACCTTTAACTAACTGCCGGCCACCGACCGAGGGTTGTTGTTGGCGTTGAAAAGGCGCAAAATGATGAATGAAATACGACGATATTCAATGACAACATGCAACCCCCAATGGCACAGGGAACTCAAGGAACTCGACAGGTTCGGGCCGCCCACCCCAGCCTCGTCCCTGCTCACACCTCACGCACACTTTGAGCTTTGATTGAGCATATCCGGTGGGATTAACGTGGGGTAGATGTTTGCGGTTATTTATGCCCGCAAGTCAACTCCCGCTACCTCCAGCCTCGTCCAGCCAACCGCAAAATATTAGCTTTTATGATATTGATAGAAGCCGATGTCTATTGACAATTAAACAATAGCCAAAACAGGGGACGGAACGCCCATTCGCTTCTTGTTGCCACAACAAGGCACGAATATGAATACGAGTCCGGGCACAAGCACCCATATGCCACACAGGGCAACTTGATAACCATCTAGCATATAGAACGCCCGAATTGGCGCAGAAATTAATATGCGCGACTCGACTGGGTTGTGGGGTTGGATTTGGCTATTGCCGCTTGCGGGACTTTTATTTGCGTTGATTTTTATGTTTATTAGCGGGATTAATACGTCATTAATCTAATCAACAGATATGCGGTCCATTGATGGACTTAATTTGTGCGAGGTTTGGGTTTATTGCGTGCTTAACGCATATGCTGCAAATTTAATTGTCAAACTGTCTCTATTTGTGTGAACTAGATTGGGTATGAAGGGAAAAAATTATGCTGAGCGGCAGTAGGCAATGTAAATATATATCAATAGACAATCATTATAAAAGATTATGCAAACAAAAAATTGAACAGATTTTCTCTTTTAGTTTATAGATAGTCAAGAGACTATGCTAAGGCTTCCATCCCATCTCAGGTAAGCTTTAGTAAAACATTTCTCCAATTTCGAATATGCATCGACTATATGCGTATATAGTCTCTATGTATATGGCTTAGGTCATTAGGGTCAAACTCAAAGGCAATTTATGCGGAACATGCTGTTTACTTGAAGAAACAAACAAATTCATTTAAATACGTACGTATTTTGTTTGAGGGGAAAACAACACGCAGTTGCTGGCAGTGCATCACAAAAATAGCAAACAAAGGTGACAGAAAGACAGATTCAGAGTAGCGAAGAGAAAGAGAGATGCGAGCCAAAGGTCATCTAATAAAAATTCAAATGATAATTATGACAATCGTACGTGATAATTGCAGAGAGACAGAGGACTCCCACTCACACACAGTCACCCACACACACACACACACACACACACACACGCATGCACTGTCTAACACCCGGATAGCTCTCTGGATGATGGTCTGTCGTCGTGTCTGCAAATGGTTCCACTAAAAAAAAAAATAGACAAAAAATAGAAGCTGCCGACTTGTGACAGCTCTGAAACATAAACAAACAGACGGCGGACAAAAAATCAACTAATTAGTAGGTTGCGCGGCTGGGGACGGACTGCAGGCAGAGACTAATAAATAAATGGAGATTTGCTGTTATTTATTTTTAAACATATTCTGGAGCAGACACCGTGGCAACAGGCACGCACAGCCAAAACCGGGTCAACTGCAGCCCATGGACGAGGTCAAGTTTGGCCAACCATATGGGGAATTTCATTTTCAAAGAGATCGAAACTCGCATGTTTCAGCTCGAGACTTACTAATTTAATTAGCAGTTCCTATATGAGTACACTAACTTAAGTAAAAATCACTTTCAGCTTCTTTCAGTCTCTCTTTATTTGATTCACAATTTAACCGTAGAAGGGACCGCCAAAGCCGCCAAAGCCGCCATAGCCGCCATAGCCATGTCGATGTCCGTAGCCGTAACGTCCAAAGCCACCGCCATAGCCGCCATAGCCGCCGTAGCCGCCGTAGCGGCCGAAACCGCCATAGCCGCCATAAGGACCGCCAAATCCTCCGAAGGGTCCGCCGAAGCCAAATTGACGCTTCTCACGCAGTTGCTCCTGCTGCTGCTCCTCGGCAAAGGCCAGTGATAGGAGGACTCCCAGAATTACGGCGAACAGGATAACGGCGCGCATTTTAAGTTTTTGTTCTCGAATAACTTGTGTTTTAGACAAATTGAAAGATTGAACTGTGTCGAGCTATCTGGCTCGTATACGCTTTTATAGGCATTTATCGCCTCGATATTAATGAAATTCAAGAACAATCTACATAGAATTCCCCCAAAGTGTTTACCAACAAAATTAAAAACAAAAACAAACTTGTTTTTTACTTCACTCAAAAAAAACAACAATAACACAATCCACTTAATCTTTGCGGTTTTTTGTGATTTTAGTTTTGACAAGCATTGTGACGAAATAGATGAGTTTGAGAAAAGAAAAAAAAAACCGGTTTGAGCTCGATATCATTTTAAAGACAGGGTCCAAAAAGTCAATGAGCCGTTGTTTATATTTGATTTCTTTTCGTATTATGCAAACTAGTCTAAGATCAAATCCAAATACATTCTAATTTGATATATGTCTATATATACACTTAATAGATATATATATATATATAGAACTCTCTGGGTATTTTAGGGGATTTTTCTGTGAATTGTTGAGTATATATTTCAAGCTGTCAATTGGATGATATATATTTTTCAATTAACTAATATTGCGATATACAAACACATGTATAATAATGTAACTGAGAAGTTTCTATTCTGATATCATTTAATTAATTATAAGCCAATTCTGTTTTGATTTTTTTTTAATTTTATTTTTTTCGTTTTACACCGAGCCTTTAACCTGTTTTCAGAATAAAAAATTTCAGAAATGTAAATTAGTTTGAATACTGTTTAAAAAAGACATTAATTGTCGCCATAAATAATAATCGAATGGAAATTTCTATACAAATTTGGTTTGCACAATTTATTCAAATTTGGGCGGAGAATAGCATAGCAAATCAAATCTGGGACAAAGGCCATTTCATATGGAAATTTATTGGGTAGTTCGAATAGATAAAAAACGTAGAATTTATAAATTTTATTGTTTTTAATTTTAATTTTTAATTTTTTAATTTTAATTTTAATAATTAAAGTTGATGTTTTTCAGTTTAATTCAAAATCTAATATTTACCTATAATATTTAATAATATAAAATTTAGCGCGCCAACGTGAAACGTGCTGAAGCTTTAGTGAATGTCATTGATGAAATGTATAGAGTATTTCCTGTAGATTGTCAGCCTTTTCAAATCAAACAGGTGTGAAATGTTGTTCTTATTTTTTTGAGTGTACAACAAAGCTGCCTTTTATTGCGGAAGCTGGACAGTCGTTGTGCTTGGGAGGTAAACACAAATTTATGTTTATCACTGGAAATGCCCAGAATGATCAATGATTAGGCGGCAAGCAAAAGCATATTAAATTACCACATTTAAAAGACGAAGAAGAAATAAGACAATGAGTGCAAAAGTTGTTGGCTATCCAATTTAGTTTTGATCTGCTTTGATCTTTATTTCTGTTTTTATTTGAATGTTTTCATTTTGTCTTCGGCTCTGAGTTGAGTGAGTGAGTAGGCAAATCAAACTTGGAGCTTGTAGTACGATCGAATTCGCGCCATAAATCAGCAAAAGTTGGCGCGGCGCAGCGGAAGCATCGATCGATTGTATTGTCAACGGAGCGACAGAGCAGATCATCATCATTATATTATCATCATGATCGTGCACTTTAACAGCGTGCTGGCTGTGGATCGCTGTGGTTCGCTCTGGCTTCCAAGTTCCACCCAGTTGCACATGTGCGCCACAGACTTTGAGTTCGACAACGCAATTTTCTTCTGGCAAGTTTTCACTTCGATTCCCAATATATGAGTGTGTGTGTGTGTATGTTGTCATGTGATTTAAGGGTACCCGTAAATCACGACGCTTGTCTAATTTCGTCTCGCTTGAAATTCCCCGCATACTTGCCAGCTCAATGGAATTATTTCTTCATTTCGAGCCTGTCAAGTGCCTCCAGCACTCTGCCCCACATTTTCGCACATGATCATTGCAATCAATGTATCTGTGCAACCGTCAATCTCTCTCTCTCTCTCTCTCTCTCTCTCTCTCTCTCTCTCTCTCTCTCTCTCTTCTCTTTGTTTCTTTCCATATATATCGATGCGGCTTGGTTTTTGCGCATCACTTATCGCATCTTTATCTGTCTACTGCATTTGTATCTGTGAATGCTTATGCATGTATGTCTGTGTCTGTGTCTATGTCTGCTGATCGTACAACTGTTTGTAACTTATTTTGCATGCTCCAAGCTCAGCCCTGCCCCACTGTCTCTGTCGCCACAACGCGTTCTGCCAGCAACCGCTGATGTGTGTTTCGCCGATCCTCGATCGAGCGTAACATTCGCAGACATATCAGCTAGATCAACTCACACACTTGGATCGATGTCTTAGTTAGCTTGTTGTTGCTGTCTTGTTGAAACTACCAAACGATGGCTTGTTGATCGTTGAGTAAGCTAACAGAGCTACCAACTTGATTAGACAAGTTCTTCAACAGATGCGACAAACTGCGCCGCAGAAATAAAAAGTGAAAGTAGTTGAAGCTTGGAATAGAACTGCAAATGAATCATACTTTAGGGAATCAGATAATCCCCGAAATATCTTGATATGATATCTTAATTATTATGAAACCAAGAACAAAGCATTGCCGACAAACTGCGCCGCAGAAATAAAAAGTGAAAGTAGTTGAAGCTTGGAATAGAACTGCAAATGAATCATACTTTAGGTAATCAGATAATCCCCGAAATATCTTGATATGATATCTTAATTATTATGAAACCAAGAACAAAGCATAGCCTAGCTCTTTTTGATATCCCTTCTTAATATTAATTTGGGCTAACCGATATACTGTATATATCTATACTCGTATTTATGGTTAATAACCTTCACTGAACTCTATAAATATATAACTATTGATTACGGCAATCACGTACATATGAACTATTTATGGTTTAAGCCACAGGCTAGCTGTAAACTTGTGATTATTTTTCCCATGCGGATGGCGCCACTTGCCGGACACGCCCCGCGGCCAAGCCCACAGAGAGAAACACCTGAACAATTGTTGAAAATAAGAACCTGTCGTTATGCTGAATGGGGCGCTGACAGGTAAAATGTCATGTGGACATAGAACCATAAACCATTTGGCATGTCATCAAAACAATGGGAGGCACCTGAAATCACGCAATGCGCACAGAAATTGAAGTTTCCATTTCATATTCTATCACGGCTTGTCTGCGCATGTGGATGGGTTCAAATATTACCTTTTTTTGTGCTTCTGTCGAGAGTTAATTTGGAAATGTCACGAGTTTGACAAGCATTCGAATGGGCTTTGACTAACTTTTATGACACCAATTATTTGATTAGAGCTAGACTAGACTGGACATTTCCGATTGTCAGTTACTAAGCAAATTAATTACGTTAAATAGGAACTAGTTCCGGCTTGAACTTGTACCGATAGAGCATATACAAATGTGAATTTATTGTCAATAATTTGAAGAACTACATGAAATAATGTACAACTCTACTATAACAATTGATTCATGCCGGATCTAGTAAATTTTTAATATAAATACTAATTAAAATTTGTTTCAATTCGAACTAGCTCATTTTCCATAACACCATTAGTATTAAAGGTATTGAAACACCTAAAAAATATATTTTTAAACTCTTAATTATAGTTCTTAAATATATAATTGCATTGTAAATTAAATTGTTTCATTTTGAACTAGTTCATTATTTGACTTAAAGCACTAACCATACTACACTGGTTAGTGTTAGTGCTTAGTCTTGCGATTAAATGTTTTTTTTTTTTTTTTTTTTTTTTTTTTTAAGTATTTTTCTTTTCAGTTTAGATAACTTTTATTTTTTGAACTAGTTCATTTTGCTTGATATTAATTGCACTACGGTCTATATAAACATATCTGTGAATTTTCCTGAAAATTCTTTGATATATACCTCATTTACGTTGCTTTTGTTCGATCTGAAATGAAGATTTATGCATATTCCTTTAGGTAAACGCGAATTGCAAACATTTCGATACGCAAATAAACAGAGCTGCGAATCATTTGAATTTCGCTGCCTTTGTGCGATCAAGAATTTCAATTTTGGAAATTTCATTAGGATTCTGGGGTAGATTTTCGCACATGCCCAGAGGTGACCTACATAAACGCTCTACTTGGTACGTCCACACAATAGATTCGGTCCTGCGCCGGGCGCTGCGCCTCTCAGGTAACTCCTATGCAAACGCAGCTGGACACGAACTGGACTCATTCTTTGGGTGGTTGCGCTACAGATCTTACGTATTTCAAATGCATTTGGTGTCAGTTTTAGGGTCAGTTCTCGTGAGTTTGCGAATATTTGATGATCGGTTTTCTTGTATGCAAAACATTTTTACAAATTTTTTAAGATTGTTATAGACTTTTTTGTGGGGTAAGAAAATGTTTTCCATTTTTTTGTGTACGCAGTCATAATAAGGCGTTACGTGTTATAAGCTAAAGTAGCTGAGGTCCAAATAACCTCAATTAGGTCATGTTGACCTTTTGAGTATTTGTTCTGGGAAAAATAATCAAAATTTTTAAGGCAATAAAGAAATTGTTGTTTATAAGGATTTGTGTATTGTTTTTATAGAGAATCGGCAATATTTGATGATCCTCTAAAAAGTTTCAATCAAACTGAATCAGTTAATTTATTTTCATATATTTTTACACACTTTTAAATAAGATTTCAAGTAGAATTTATATTTTTAGGAATCCAAGAAAAGCAGCATTAGATTAAATTCGAAATTGTTCAATTAGCATTTTTAAAACTTGTATTTTATTTCTTACATGTTTAATTCAATTTCTAATATATATATATTTGTACACCTGGTCTTCGTGCTCTACATTTTGCCGCCAAATATAAATTGCAGAGCTGTCAGCTAAAACAAAACCCGAAAATCCGTATTCAAATGCCGACTTCACGCCTAATCAGCGTCTAAGGCGCTGGACAAAGGCGACTCAGCATAATTTTTGAGACCAACGGAAGAAAATTCTAAAATCCGAGCATAAAATGTAAAAATGTCGTGCATTCTTTTGGGTGAAAACTTCCCTTGGAAATAACGATTCTGTCAACAGTGATCTTTGACCTTTACGCCTGAATAGCCAAATCGCCAGACATGCAAAATAATGCATATGAGAGCAAAACGGACTTTAGGGGTGCAACTGGACGAAGGGCGCGCAACTGCAGAGGAACGCCAGGAAAAGAAAGTGATATATGGCAGAGAGGTTTGTGCCCATATAAACTAAATTTTGAAATGAAAGTACAGTTTATATAGTTGTAGTTATCTGTAGAGCAATATCAAATTTATTACAAATTTCCATCAGTTGGCCATAAAAATGATATCAAAGGGTAATTTCGAAAACCATTTGAATGAATTGCAGCCACGAACTAAGGGAAACTTTTCAGCTAACCTCAGGTGATAGAGCTCATAAAAATAACACTTGAGATCTATCAATATTTATGAGCACCAGCCCTGCTGAACCCTTTTAGCGTGCAGCTCCTGTGGATGGCCGCTCTATGGAAATCGCCACCTCGATAGGCGCGACTCAAGTGGAGGATGGCTGGCACTTTGTGCCGACGAGCTTCATAGATCTGTTGACAGAATACTTAGGGTAGCATTCATGGGCATGGTCGTCAGCGTGGGCGTGGGCGTGGTTGTGGACGCTGTCTGGAAGCACGCGCCGTCGACAGTTGCAGGCTGCGCCATAACTTTTCCAAGTTGTCAGAGCGTTTAGCTACTTAAGCACTTGAGATATCATTTTTGGACGTATGCTCAGCACTCTCACTCTCACTCTCTCCGTCTTTCTTCTCTTTCTGCTTCTCAGTCTTAATTGCATTGCTTTGATGCCACACATGTCACACACTCGAGAGTCAAGTTGGCGCTTCATTTCATTTTCGGGGGGAGTTTCGCTCTCGTTTCGCTTCTCGTTCTTGGCGTGTTAATTTTTGGTATTAGTAAATTTATTTGGTTTTTGGCAGAGATTTCGTCGCTGGAAAATTTATTAGCACATTAAGATAAAAATGTAGTCGTTTATGTCTTTGGCTCCATGCTTTGAATGCGACTCTTCAGTTGCGGCACTCGTGCCGCTCGCTCCGCTTGCATTTGACATTAAATTTTATTGCCTTTTTTGCTGAACAGGGAAGGGGAAGAGCAGGCCCAGTGCCTAGAGGCTGGGCGTGGCATTATCGCATCATTTGCTCGTCATCTGCTCCTCCTCAAGCATTTGTGGAATCTTGTAGCTCCGTATTTTGAATAATGTCAAGCATCTTTATGCTAGATTTATTTGGGGCTTACAGCATTTTGGGCGCGCTCTGTGGGCCCAAAGTAGGATTGGCAGGTGCGGTTCGCCTGCGGCAATAACTTGAGTGCGTTTCGATATAATAATGGTATTTTTTAATGCTTCCACTTAATGGCAAACAAATTCGACAAATTTGTTCAGGGAAGGTGACTAGAGGTTGCTTTAGAGTTCCCTGACTGTTGATTGAGACCAAAAGCAAGCCATTCATATTCTCGAGTTCATTTCCAATATTCAAGCAAATTGTTATACAAGAATAGAATGCATTCGTTTCCAAACTATCTTTGTTTCCTTACATTAAATACGATAGATAGAGTTTTTTAATTGACTTTAAGCTCAGTTTTTGCTTTGTTTGAAATCTGTACATTTCAGATAAGAGGACTATGCTCTGACCTAATATGTAATATATGTAAATGATAAATTACTCATCAAAGTAATTAAAGCTGAAGTTTATAAATTAAATTAACTCTTTAGTCTATGACATTAAAAAATCTAGCTAAAAATATGTGATTTAAAGCAACTTGATCTTAGCCCCTTTCAACTGATCAATTATTTTAGATAATTTTTTATATAAACATAACGCCATATCAAGATTCAACTAAACAATAACTTAACTTTCGAGTGCGTTTCCAGTTCGATGCGATTATTAACCACAAACTGTGTGTCCTTTGCTTGTGAGAAACTCGGCTGTGCACTTGCCTCCCCCGTACTAAACAATCAAAATTCCCATAGAAGGATAACGCTGCAAGTTCCGCTTAGGAAGTCAAACTTCCTGCAACGAGGGGCTGCGAGGGTGTGAGCACTCGAACTCCGCCCCGACTGTGCGGAGGGGTGGTCCGGCTGACAAGTCCTGAGTCATTTGGCTGGGCTGATTTGCTTTGCTGGCTTGTTATCCTGTGCACTATGCCTGTCCGACCAGAGATTGAGTGCATGACTGACCGAAACATTGCTGCGGGACTGTGGGCTACCTTGACGAACGGACTAACTGTCTGACTGACAATTAAGCGACACACAGCGGAAAATAGACGACGTGGCATGCAACATCAAAGCTGCAGCCAGCTGTGGCAGGTTCGTTTGATTTTTCAGTTGTTCGTCACATGACAGCGTCGTGTGAAAAGTGACTTGGAGATTTTTGTATAACAACAGGAAGTGGACGCTGCACAGGAAATGTGATTTGTAGTTTTCATTTCTCCTTTTTTATTTCAACTATATTAAAACTTTGTTTATTTTAGCGTCGCGTCGCCTGAAGTGTCCTGTGCAGAGTGCCGACCATGTCCTGTCCGCCTGACACAGGTGAGCGTCAGCGTTGAGTTGTGCTTTTTTCCACAGCATTTTCATCAGCTTTAAAGTCAGTCTGCATGACGAGCCGCCATTTTGTTTTGGAAAAGTCAATGCTCCAGGTTGACGCTGTTTTATTTGACAACGCGTTCCAGTTACAGTATCACAAAGCCAAGCCATTGCAGACATGGATACTGGTATTTATATATACTAAGCAAAAAAGGAATAAGCCAAACGTAGGGTATATCAGGCTAGTAGCTAAGGCATTTGCGGTTAATAAATGAATCAGACTAGTCATTAAAATATTTAAATTTAATTTGCTGTCGATGTTTCACTTTTTTTTCGCTTTCCAAGTTACAAAACTCTATAAGAAGAAAAAAAAGAAAAATAATAATAATATAAATTATTAGAATTTTTGTAATATATTCATATATAATCAGAACAGCCTTTTATTATTATATATTATTGATAATATCTGGTCGCTATAATTTAGCAACTTTTTTAGTTATTGACTGCAATATCTATGCTATTTTTTTTTAGTCAGATACAATCCTGATTTCAGTCTTAATCAGATATTTTATTTATGGCTTCAGCATCTCTCAGTGCTCTCCTGTCGCCTTCATCTTTCCTGTTGCTCATTGAGGGTATTTCAAAGTCCATCAGCTTTACAAATCTATTTTTATACAATTTTTCATTTCCTTTGCTCTTTTTTTTTGGCGCATGTCCTTTTGCGGCTGCCGCTGCGGCCTCAAAGGCGGAAATGTCGGGCTCATGTGTCGCCGTGTGCTGTTGATGTTGTCTGTGTGTATGTTTGTGAGCGTGTGAGCGTGTGTGTGTGTGTGTGTGTGTGTCTGTATTTGTTGTTGTCACTGGCAGTTGTAATCAACATTTTTGCAATGAGCAAAAGGCTGCCAGAAAATCATTTCTTCTCATGAAAGTAAAGGCGCGCGTGTGTGTGTGTGAGCGTTTATCAAAAGAGTCAACTGTGCACAACCTGGTTGCTCTGCGCTGAAATTTTCAATTTAATTTTCCTGTGCTGCCTTTTCATGTTGTTTGCTTTGACTTCAGCTCTGCTGCCTGACTGTGCTCTATGTGTGTGCTTGTGCCTCTTTTTGACGCATGACAACGCTACAGTGACAGGCGCATGTCCTTCTGCCCAGCAACGGCTGCACCTACACACAGTCTTCGCTCCAGCTCCTTTCCATTCTCGTCCTGGCTTCATCCTCATGCTGTCAGAGGAAACGCGCACGCTGCTCATTTGTCGCACATTTGGCTCGAACGCATTTACTTTTTCATTTTCTTTCTTTTCCTTTTTTTTTTTTTTTGCAAGAAATTGAAGTGTCAGAAATTTTGACATTCGAATTGTGACTTATGACAGATCGACTCCAGGCCAGAGGTGGCACAGAGAACGCATTAGCCAGAGCAAACACCATATGGTTTATCTCTATACAATTGCTCTGCACCTTGGCGGCGAGCAGTTCCTACGATTTCCATTTACATCTTAAGGAACATGTCTTGAGATTCACATAAGGTTCTGATACTTTGGATATGTTGCAAATGTCGCAGAGTGGCTTTTTGCACGTTCTTCACAGTTAATATATTATATATTATATATGTCGATAGGTATTAAATTGCTATTTTGTCTGCCAAAACTCTATTTCAAATGAAATACATATTCCCTAGAAATCCATTCCTTTACTCTAGCAAATTGTCAAAAAATATAAGGAGCAAAATAATTGTTTAATTAAACTGTAAGATATATTCTTTATAATATATAAATATTTAGTAAGCTGAATATATATTTGTATATCTATACAATGTTCAGCTGACGATTACTATCGGAAATAGACTGAGCCTCGCTAAATAATAATTTAAAGTCACTTCAATATTAAAAAAAAATTTCATGACTTCATAATAGAGAACAATAGGCATTTTCAAAATTGTTAAAATTGAAAAGAACTAATTTTTCTTAAGTTCAATATTTTATTAAAAATAAATAACTAATTTCAATTTAACATACAACTCCAAGCGTCTTTAAGGGCGCAGAGTAAAGAAGCATTTACATAAGTAAAGATTTTTTTAAACGTTCGTGAAAGTCAAACCTTTATCCCTAAATCTAAGAACAACCCGCTAAACTGAAAAAAAGGGGTTCAGCTCTGGACCGACGCGAAGCTAAAGAAAAATTATGAATTTATGCAGATCGTGTTGTAAGGGAGCGACAAGGATTCATTTCGTGTCATCAGTCAACTTGATGGTGTAATTATATGAAATTACAAAAACAACAACAGCAGCAGCAGCAGCAGCAGCAGCAGCTGAGAGCCAAGTTCAAGTGCTGTGCAGAGCCGTGGAAAGTGTTAATAATGATGATGCCGAAACTGGATGCTGCTGATGCTGGCTGCAGCAGAAACAGGATCTGCCGCACACAAATGCAAATAATTGACTGTTACGCGCCTGTTAGCCTCCACACAGGACACTGTGGCCAGGCAGTTTATTAATTTACACGTCAAACGAAACTCGCGCAGGCGTCACAAACAGAGGGACAGGAGGGAGAGCGGGAAAGCGAATCGTTGTTGGGTGTCAAAAGGTGAAATTTCAAACCAAAACACAACTAGAAACTGTATAAAGAAATTCATATCCGACAGATACTTTCCTGTTCCAGCGAACAGCGAGCACATAACGAGATTTATCTTCATTAAAGTTGGTTTTCTTTTTTGTTTTTTTTTTTTTTATGGCCGGCAGCAGTTCCGGAAGTGCACTACCTGTAAATAGTTCCAGGGAAGGCGGTCCAGCTCAAAGCGTTTGAAAGCAACAAACAAATGCTGTGTTTGGCCAGAGCCAACAGCCAACAGCCAACAGCTAACAGCGCCAAGGCAATGCAGTTGCAAACGTCAGATAGTCGCGCTCGTTGATGTGAGCAAATTAGCGAGATCTTTGGAACAAAGACCCACCTCAGAGAGTGACCTAAAGTTGTCACCAAATTGAGCTGCAGGTGTCAACGGGCCTGGTCAAGATGTGACCATTAAAAAGCAAACAAACACGTCGCCCAGGCCGTTAAAAAGCCATTAAAAGCCATGAAAAAACATTTGGATGGTCGCTGCTCTAGAAACAAAAAAAAAAAAAAACCTTTAAAGTTATAAATTAACAAACAATTTTATGAGCACCACGAGTCAACGCTTGAGGTTCACGAAAAGTTCACTAAAATAGGTTTTTGGAATATTTTTAAGTGCACAAACGCCGGATGTCTGTGCGGATAATTAGTTATACGGAACTCGCACGCCACTAGAGCTGGGCGCGTACAAAGAAACACTTTTCAGGATGCCACAAAGAGGAATATTAAGCGGCATTCGCAAAGCTTTAATTGAGCTACATTAGCAAAAAAGAAGTCAAAGGTTTTGCAAGCATAGAACGAATAATTTTAGTTTGTGCGAAAGTACTAAATGTGAACGACTTTCTAGAGAGAGAATATACGTACATCCATTAGACAAGGCAGCTAAAGCGTTGACTCTTATTCGCACTCAATGGTTGGTCACATTTTAACAAAATGGCTTCAGAGACAACACACTGAACACACTCAACACACTCAACACATACGCCTGCACAGGACATGAAATGAAATGTTGCCCTTTTGCGCCTTGACCCCTTTTTTTGGCGAAACTGTTACAGTGCTTAGCGCACATGCACATGTGGAGAGGAGCCATTTTGAAAATATTCGCGCAGCTTGACCTATGAGGACAACTGAGGCTCGGACACTCCCCTGGCAGCAAGCCGGCCAAACGGGAATGGAGAGAAGTTGAAAAAAAAAAACTGCGCACTTTGGGAAGGGCGCGCAAAGCTAATTTGAATATAAAAATCATTAAAATTCAACGTGAAAACGTCTTAAGTTTCCTGCTGTTTGCAGGACGAGTGCTCAGAACTCGAATTCGTACTGTGAGAAGAAATGCTCAAAAGTACGGTGATGACCTCTGATCCCGTTGGGTGTCCCGTACGCGTCCCAAAGGATATGCGAAATTACGTGCGTGACTGACCAATGCGCTGACCAATGTCCAGTTTGTAAGCTGACCGCTGCACAATATCCTTTCGCGCTGAGGGATGCGAGCTCAACTCGTTGTCCTTCAACTGTCCCGTCTAAGGATGGACAGCAACTGCTACTTCTGCCTCTTGCCTCCTGCCTCATGCCTCATGCTGGCGTCTTAATGATTAATAAAGTCTAATTTATGAAAATAATCTGTTTGCTTCTGCTATGGAGAATTGAAATGGCAGCCGCCTATTATTGCGCCCTTTCCTCTACATGTATGGCCATTCATACAACGTCTCTATGCTCAACCCCACCAGGTGTAATTCGAATCGCGATTGCGTTGCATAACTTATCGGCCTGACAAACCAAAACAATGCCAACATCAATCATAAGATTTCGCCGAGAAAGCTTTACAGTACAGCTTAGCCGTCTGTTTTGTATAATTAGCTAAAAGGGATTCATTATGTTCGAAATAGAATAGGATTACATAAACGCAATTTCGGGCTAGCGTTTGAACTTTGCCAAGGTGGTGGAGATGGGGAAAAGCATGAGAGATAGCGTGAGCTTTGAGCTGAAATTTGGAAAGAGAGACAGATGATATGTGGATAATTATTTAAGGGGATTCAAAGAGAGTAGAAGAGGAAGAGAGAGAGAGAGAGAGAGAGGTAGTTAGATGTTATATTCTAAATAAAGAATTTACCTATTAGAAGTTTCTACATATATTGATTAATAATTTATTACGTATTATTGTATATTTAGAAATAGATACATATATTCTTATTGATATTGTATTCTAAAGTTAATTAAGTAATATATTTATTGACTGCATCAAAAAGAGTTTACAACACAAACACACACTTCAATTAATATTTAACGAGCAACCTTCAAGGTCTAATGGCACGTGCACTCTGAGAGAAAAAAAAAAAAAGAAAAACAACAAAAACCAACCAGAGATGAGAGTGCAAAAGTCAAACTAAATAGACAGCAGTCGTAGAACCTGAGCATTCGGGCATCCCAAATCGAGATCGGCAGTGCAGATATATACATATAAATCAAACCAGAAGAATGGCAATGCAGAGCGATAATATGGACCGAATACAAAGAGATGGAAGGCGCTGAACAAGATCAACAAGATCAACCCTTCGGTGCAAACATTTTGATCTCGGGCATTAAAAAGCAAACAAAAACAGCCCAAAAACCAAACTCGATTTCAATGATAGCCCAACAAAAACAAATATGTTGCGGATGCTGAGTGTCCTAATTTGTCGAGCTAACTTCGTTTCGAACATAAATGGGTTAAGGAGCCGACGGACCGCACACACACACACACACATACACACAGTCTCGTACACACACTAAATGGTCCACAATGGAAGCGGAGGCTGTTGCACGCGCAGGGTTCCAGACCTTGGTCATAGGGTTCGCTCGGGTGCAAGGGTTTTGGTCTCTTTGCGTCTTCTGTTTGCCACGCCTGATCGGCTTAAGTGGCACATTGAAAGGATTACGAGATCTTGGCTGCCTCTTTGTTTGTTTTCTATCCAGCCAGCTACTGTCTCTCACAACCCTCGAACACCAAGAAAAGAGTGAAGAAACCTGGATGCTGTCATTGAGAGGTTTTTTTTTTTTTTTCTTTTCTTACACTCAACTAGCTCTTGAATGCTCATTGAGTTTTACGCAGCCGAATGAGACGATTAGCATAGCAATCCGATTGTGAGGATCTGCAATTGTTGCCATTGTCTATAAGGTTTTTAACACTCTCCCAGAGGGTTGTTGCCCTTGTTGTGGGCGTGTGTGAGACAAGTTTCCCTTCCCACAATCAGCTCGACTCGAAACGCGCTCAACGGGGCGCTCTATAACATCAGCCCTTGCCAATTGTCACTATCTCTCTGGCCTATTAGACGAGCACTTGTCACATTGTGCGAATATGTGTATGTGTGTATGTATTTTGAGTACCATTGAAAAGGCGTTGAAGCGCGCAATTTTACGTGTTATTTTCGCTAAATTGCACTAATCGCTTAAACTTTTCAGCAACGGATTGCTAGGGGGAAGGTGCTGCAACGGAGGGGTTGGGGCACAAATGACGCGGTCTACTCAGTATTTTGTCATTGTCATTGCGGCTTATTAAATAAGTACTCATGGCAACGACAACGACAACGACAACGACAACGGCTTAGAGCGCAATTCAATTACATATTAAATGAAAATTAAATGTGGAAAAAAATTCTCATGTAAGCTGCTCAATAAGCATTTAAGAACTTTTGATGGTGAGTTGCTTATGGTATAGTATAGTATTTACACTTGACGTATTTAAAGTGAGTCATTAAGTGTTTCAATTATCAGCTAAAGATTATTTTAAGATTTATGTCTAAGTGAAAAGAAGACTTTAATAGATATTTACTTTAAGCTAAAATGCCAATTAGAATGAAAATAGAAAATACTAACAAAAAAAGTTCAAGACAAATTTAACAAATTTTAAATTTATTTGGATAAAATTTTAGCGCAACTATTTTGTATAATATATTTGAAATATTTATTGTCTACATTTGTATATAGAATATTTATATTTTTCATTTATTATATGCATTTTATATATTTATTTATTGTTTATTTAATTTGCAAAAAAAATTGTTTTTTATTTACCTTTAATGCAATTTATAAAGATGCGAATAGAAAAATAAATTTAAATAAAAACTTTCCAGACAAGCAAAGTAATGTTTGTGATACAAGCCAGAATATGCGGTTTCATATTTTATATATATTTATATACTATATACCAGCTATGTATATATATACATACATACATACACACGCATATGCTTATGTATGGCTGCCAGCAACTCAAGTGCTGTTGTTGCTATTGCTGCAGACAGTTTGTTGATAAGAAGCATTTTGTTTCTTTTGAACAACTGATAAGCCCCATTAAAAAAGAACGCTGGACCGAGGTCGATTGACCTGCTTTTAAGCGGCGACTTGTGCGCGTCCGTTTCATCAAAAGTGCTCTCTAGCTGCCACGCCCCACCTCACCCTAGCCAGCCACGCGTCCCTCCTACAGCTGCACATATATATGTATATATACATATTTTTTGTTTATGACAGCCTGTCAATTGTCTGTCTTAAAACGTAGAATAGAATTGCATAGAAAATAAGATGTTCAACCCAAAAAGTCTTTGCTCATAATTAGCAGCTAAATAGCACTCAAAGAAAGTTTATAAATACACAAACTAGAATATGTAGTACATATGTATGAATATGTCTGATAGTTGGTCTTATCAGCGCGTATTTGCGCGCGTTATTCATTATAATCACAAATCTTTTATATAAGTCGAATAGATAGTAACGGCAAATGTGATTGTTGTTGCCTTAGTTTTATTTTTGCTGTTATGCCTCGATTAACTCGGTTATAAGTATTACTGTCTAGCTATATAGCTGATGTTGCTGCTGCTGCTGCTGCTGCTGTTGTTCCATGCTGAACTTTTGGTCCTGATCTGTATGCAGCAAATGCCGATCTTTGGTGACATCAATTTTTAGGGTGAACAATTTCAATTAGGTTTACGCTGATCCGCATATTGAGATTAAAGACGCCAAAGAGCGCTGTCCAGCAGCAGCTGCTTAGTTGAGCATGAACAGCAGCAAATCGATTGCCGAGAGTCAAGAATTTGCCATTGATAATTGCAATTGTTGTGCATGTTAATCAGACAGAATAGACGTGCAATCGAATGTATCTATACTAGCTGAAACTGAATGAACGAGCTTACGATGGGAAATGAACGCTTTAGCTAAATATAAAATGTATTTTAATTAAATCTTGAATTTTTAAATATAGAACAAGACTTCCTCCTGCCAAGTTGCTCAATTCTCCATGCAGCTGCATTTTCTTTATAAAAGCATTTTATAATTTCGAGAGTAACTTTTCTCCTAGTGTAGCTGCCAGTGTCCCACGCTGTGCAATAATGCCGCACATTTTGAGTGGCTCGAACAATAGATACATATTCATATTAGATGCACATTAGCTGCCGCCAAACTGCCCTCCCTCACCGTTGGCAATCGCTTGCATATTCAGGCACTCAGAAGCGGCTGCTGTAGGAGCCGCACGATCCCACGAGACCAAACTTCGAACCCAAAATGCAAACAAAGGTTGCTTTTTGTCTGCAGCCGTTGAGGCATAGATGGATGGGTAGATGGATGCTGCGTTTGCTGCTCTTCTCTTTGGCCAACCGCAAATTGTCGCCAAGGAAGCTGTAAATGTTGTCTAACATGCACCCTCACAGTCCCACACACACACACACACACACACACACACACACAGTGAGCTAACAAGATGCAAACTCTTAGATACAATGGGCTCGGAGTGGCCACAAAAATACCGTTTAATGAGCACATCTTGACGATTCAGTAGATCTTGTCAAAGGATATTGATATTAGCCGGCTGCCCATTATCTTGAAAATCTTTTCCTTAAGCCATTTCGGCAATAATTCTTCGTACTTTATAGGCCGCTCGCTCTTTACCTTACACACACACTCTCTCTCTCTCTCTCTCTCTCTCTCTCTCTCTCTCTCTCTCTCTCTCTCTCTCTCTCTCTTTCTGCCCTCTCTTTTTTGTTTGACCGCAAGCTGTCCATGTCGAGAGTTTCCATTGAGTTACCGTTTCCTTCCGCTTCTCTAACACACATAAAATCTAAATAGTTTTGGGACACTCGCCACAAGGACCCAAAAAAAAAAAAAAATGCAGCGATTGCAAGGCCCGAAACGGACGATTCGATTAGATGGTTTTGTATTGGTTTGGAATCTTAGATTCTATTGAAACTACTGAATATGCAAAAATTTGATTAGCTTGAGAGCTGTTACAGTAAAAAAGGAAAAAGTAATAAAAATGCTAACAATTGGGAAATATAATTAGAGAAACCACAAATCGATTAGAGAAAGGGGAACTGGATTCATGAAGCATAGTAGAAATTTAAAATCTATTATTTATTTATTTATTTGTGATTGATTTTTTAAGTATTCATTTGGCTACATTTTATTTATATATTTTATTTATTTTTTTAATTCATTAGATTGTCAAAGAAATAAACTCTATTTTATGTAGTATATTAAAGCTTAGTCTCTTATTTTTGTTCGTGCCTTGCCTGACAAAAGGCATAAAAGGATAATGGCTAGGACACTCGAGTCTCATCATGAGTGTGTAATTTTATGTGCAATGAATGAATTACCATAACAAAGTCAGCTTAAATATGCTTTTGAATATGCGTCCATTAATGGATGTAAAGTAATAAATGAATAATAAGATATTTATGATAAGCTTGAAGCCAAACAGACTAAATTTAATTGAAATACATTTAATTTGATGCACATTTTTAGAACATGAATTCTTCTATTCAATTGAATTCATTATAAATGGGGCGTAACAGTAAGTGATAGATGGCTTGGGAAAGAGAATGGTGAAATGCAGAAGGTTCACATCAACCTATTGGTCAACCTTTTGGTCAGCGCCTTTGTAGCTTTTGCTCTCCATTGATCTGGTCAATTTGTGAAAGATTTCACACCAAGACGCGCACATCATTAATTATGGCCCTAATCCGTCAGCATCCATCAACAGCTGAAGCCTTTCGCTCACCTCTGTCCAGTTGGCAATGTCCGTTGGCCCAGGCGAACAGAATCTGTGCATCATTAGGCGCAACTTTCTCACACTCAGCCAGGACGCAGGATAATAATTAACCATGCCAAAATAGCGAAACTGACCATCAAGCCAGTTGCATCAGTCAGTCAGAAACTATTATCTCTTTAATAGCCATAAACACACGCGCTCGCCCCGTAAGGGGATACTTTTCACTTCAGATGAATTCCTTGAGGTATTATATACCTGGTTGAATATTTCATAATTTTCTGCTGTCCAGTTTGCAACCCTTTGATTTTTCGTCTTGGGTTTATTCTTATTTCATTTCTTTTTTTTTTTTTTTTTACACACACATCCTTTTTCTTTGCTTAAGCCCTTTGTTTTTCTCGCCATTGTCCGGTCCGGGCACTTTGCATAATCAATAATCCTTGACGCTGGCTCCTTTCACATTGTCGCATCGGCTGACCAGCGAGCCAACACGTCTGAAAAGATAAATTATGGTTTGTAGTCAAATTGAAGGCAAACAATCCGCACAAAGACGCACATACCGCACGGGAATTGTATCTGGGCTCAGTCCAGGGATCTCTTGCAGCAAGTATGCATGTACATATGCAGGGGTAAGTCCTGCAGAGCCAGCTGCCTGCCCAGATACTGGACACTGGTCAGAGCAGCGCTGCTCAGCTTGAAGGGGTGGACTCTTAGTTTGGCTGAGTCTCTCAACAGTCTGTTTGTTTTTCCTTGGCATTTGAATTTCTCTATTAGTTTGATTACACTTGGCTGTTAGGCAAAGTAGGAAAATTTGATTGAAGAAATAGGTAAAACTTTCAGTGGACAATAAATAACTCTGGTACTCTATAAGGATGTTTCTGAAATAATATACTATATTGAATTGATTATCAGGTGATAAACTAGGAATAATGATAGAGTTGGCTCAAATTCTAGACTATGGATAATGGGATTATATCACAATTTTTTATTTATAAACAGAATTTAGTAGGATGACCTTTCTTCAGCTCAGTGTATAAGCGATACATATCGAGAACTCTGCATCAACTCATCTGTTTTCAATGGAGCATCTATAGTAAATTTATATATTTACTTAAGCAAACACTGTGTCCTAAGTATACTAAGGCACTGCTTCTCGGTGATCAATAGAGTGACCCGTAGGAGAATACAAACATAATTACAGTTTTATTCAAATGGCTAAGGTCAGTTGACCTTTTGCTATTGCATCTAGTGTATTATTATCTCTGGGGTAACATTTGCTCAAGAAATGACCGTAAGCAAGTCTTAAGACAAACGAGCAGCTGTGCAAATGTCAAGACGTAAGTGTCAAAATGCTCATTAATAACAGAGTCCTTAGCGCGGAATTGAAGCCCAGGATGCGATGTGATGCGATGTATGGCGAGGCGATGCAGATGCAGATGCGGCTGTGCTGAAGGATAACGGGAGCTGAGCAAACACATTGGCAGCTAGCGAAAGATGAATCGATGAGAATACAAAATTGTGAAAGTAGAGGCTAAGCCATCAAAGCAACTGGACAATGCGGAAACTTTGTCAAAGGATGTTTGCGCAAGTAAACACTGAGGCAACTATCCACAGGACATGCAGCACAATGTCTCTATGGAACGGTGTTAAATTGAAAAATTATGATAAATAGCATAATGGGAAGTTGCACAACAACAGCAACAGCAACACACCTCGCACCATACCAAACATCCCACTGTGAGCAGTCGAGTAAGTAATATGCAAAAGGGACATAAATAGACGTCAGGCAGGACGTCTCAGGACATGCGGCAAGGGTTGCGGCTGAAAGACAATCGCGACGAGTCGAGTGTTGAGTGCTGGGTGCTGAGTTCTGAGTTCTGAGTGTTGCTAAAGTGTGCAGCGGCCTATGAAGGAAATCCTTTCGCCACGGGATATCATTTACGCAAACTCCAAGTTTGACCGATCCCCAGCACGGCCGCTTGGCAGGACATGACTATGACTGAGTATATGTGTATGTGTGTATGCGTGTGCGTGTGTGTTGGCACAGCTTTTGTTTATCTATCCGGCAATAGTTCACATAAGCTTATCTCCAGTCCTCTGCCGGTCGTGCAAAATGTTTGCGAAAACTTCACCAATTGCCCGCTCGCTCGACGAGGCGGGGGGTTTGTTGGCAGCCGGCAAAGGGTTAAGAGAATGGCTCCATTCTGTTGCCCAGCTTCGCTGCTACTTAAAGGATATTCACAGCTTAGTCGTGTAATGCGTTTGGCGACTGTCCTGTTTGCATTTTATTCGCCTGCGTGCGATAACTGTCACGTAAATTACATGCCCAGATTTTCAGCTGTAGCTCGTCTTTCTAAATCGCAATTCCCTATATGCCAAGCGGCTATCAGCAAGTGCATTAATTTCCTTTATTGCTCCGCCCGACGCCCATATCCTGTGGCGCGTATGGTATATATGTCCATGCACTTTGGCTAGGGTTTTTATTAAGGAATTATTTGACTTGTGCAACCCAAGAGAAGAAATAAATGGATAAGGGTCATCAAATCGGGAAACAATATTTAATAAGATTTTTACAAATCAATTATTTCTATATACTTTTATATATTTCTATATTGGCCGTTTTTAGTTTTCTGTCATCACACTAAATATTTTTCTGCCATTCCTATCCGATTTTCTAATCATATTTCTATTTATTAATCACAATTCACGATGCCGAGTCTAATGTATTCCACCTATCTGTCATCTGTCCACCAATTCTTCAGCCTACCTTTCCAGCTATTTTCCCGCCATTTTTAGCTATATTAGCGGTTTTTAGCTATTTTTCTGGTAATCACGCCAACTATCTATCTTTCTACTTTCTACCCTTCCTATCCCAGTTTCTATTTCTATTTTTATAGTTTGAACACGATTCACGATGTCCAGTCTAGTTTATCAATATTTCTGTCCACCAATGCTATGGAATAGTTTCCAGCTGCTTTCTAGCCGATTTTATATGTGTTTTAGCCGTCTTAAGAAATTTTGCGGCTATCAAGCCAACTGTCTTTCCACCTTTTTTCTACCCTTCCTATCCTACTTTCGAAATATATTTCTATCTATTAATCGCGATTCATGATGCCGAATCTAATGTATCCATCCTCTGTCCAGCAATTCTTCTGTCTACCTTTCCTGCTCTTTTATAGCCATTTTTAGCTATTTTTAGCGGGTTTTAGCTATTTTTCTGGTAATTACGCCAACTATCTATCTTTCTACTTTCTACCCTTCCTATCCTACATTCTATTTAGATTTCTTTATTTTGAAAACGATTCAGGAAGACGAGTCTCATTTATCCATCCATCTGTCCACCGATTCGTCTATCTACATTTCCAGCGATTTTTTAACTGTTTTTAGCTACTTTTATGGAATCACACCAACTTTCTACCTTATTTATACCCTTCCTATCCTAATTATAGTTTTCTAATTTCACACCAACTATCTTTCTACCCTTGCTATCCTACTTTCTAATTATATTTCTATCTATTAATCGCGATTAACGATGTCCAGTCTAGTTTATCCGTCCATCTGCCCACCAATTCTTCTATCTACCTTTCCTACTATATTTAGCCGTTTTTAGGCTAAGAATGTCTTAACCCTCTCTCTCTCTATATATATATATATATCTCTCTCTCTCTCACTCTTTCTCTCGGTCTCACTCACTATATATAATTTACACATCTGAATGAAACTGGAGCTGAAGCTGTGTCTCTGTTTGTAGCTGAATGGCATGTGTCTGTGCTCTTCATTTGCCGCTTAATCGCTGTTGACGCGCATAAATTTCGGTTCGCTTTCGGAGGCAATTAATTATAAGGGGTATCTAGCTAGCGTTTGCCGATACTTCGGAATCACCCTTTTCCGCGTATTTATTTTGTCAACAAACGGATTAGGCTGTGTGGTAATACGATCGCCCCCGAATACACTCGAGGGTCTCCGTCGAAGCCTTAGCGCTGCGCTCTGTGATTTTGTTGAGGTGAGAAATTGATATATCCGAAGTGTTTCGAAATGCTCGAAAATGTTTCGATTGACAACTGCTGTCAGAAGTCGGCGTGTTTTGCTGAGCACATGTCTAATTTTAGAAGCTGCGTCTCTCAAACTTTCTCACCAACCACCCCAGGAGCCGGTAGCTCCAATTAAAATTTAATTTTAAAGCAAACACTAATTGCGCTTTTTATTTTCCGTTCGTCTACACCCTACCTTGGCTGACTCTATCTACGCCCCTAGCAAACCCCTATTCAGAGTATTGCGCTCGCCCTGTTTCTAATTGAGCTAAACTGCATGCTCGTTCGCCTGTCGCAGGTGGTTCATTTCATGGCGTTTCAGTGGTGCTTGCGTGCCAAGAACACACAGAAACACACAGATTTTGTTGTGGCAGCTAGAGCAATTTTATAGTTTCCGGATCAAAAGATCATTTCCTGACAGGATGCTTGCAGGCTGCTCCTGCGAGTGGGCTTGTGGGAAAATATTTAGTCCTGGCTGAATAAAATACTATTTATAGATGGCTAATGATATACATTGACATGACTTGGGTTGGCTTCTACTAAGCTGAACGATTTGCGATCACACTAGATGTAAACTATGTAACTTATAGCTGACTAGCGTTTAGTAACCTCCTGGAACTACAACAGTTGTGATTTACCACATTTCAGCTCGGTCAAGCAGCTCAGCCTGGCACGCGATCAAAAATATTTACATAAACTACTTTAGTTCCCGGAAACACTTGTGCTCAAAACCGCAGAACAAGTGCACTCGCTGTCCAGCGTCATGCCCATGCCCATGTCCATGTCCATGTCCATCTCTGGGACAGCTGAAACCGAACACTGGCGGACGAGGCGCAGCAGTTGATGCATATCCTGCAGGCAGCTACCTGCCGAGAATCGACACTTGACTGGCATTGTTTAACGTGATTTGTTTGGCTCTCAGTTACGATTGCAATTAGGGCGCACAAAAGGAAAAACCGCAGCATGTGCCCAGCGCCTGCAGGTAGCACAAGGTGCAAATCTCATCACGGTTCAGCGGCTCGACCTTTGGCATATTCAACGATTTGCAGCACTTCCTGCTTGGCCATTCAATTGCGACATTTCACTGAAACCCTAGACAAAATACTAATTAAGCATAAACTGACTAATTCTTTTTGTTGTTTTAATCCCCCCACACAAAAGTCTTGAAGAAAACTGTGGGAAATTCCAGCTAGAAATTCAAATTGGAAATCTGTGTACCGCGCCGCGTTTTCTCGCGGTGTTCAAATTACGCTCATTGCAGGGCAAGCTGCGCACACCCGCGCACTTCTCTTAGGTGCCCCTCAGAGCCCGGGTGGAAAATGCATTTTTCTTGCTCGCCTTCTTGTAGTTGAATATCCTTGGGAAAGGCAGCAGCAGCACAGCAGTCTCTTCTCCTCATTCAGTCAGTTTTGTTTTGTATGTTTCTTGTGGTAGGTAAATATTAAATATTTTACGTGATTTTGGAGCAGTTGGAATTTCCTGGCGACCCGGATACAGGATGTGTTTGCATAGGCAGGTTATGTAGTGGCCCAAAAAACAGGTGTAGGAAGTGAAATCATCGCAGGATGAAGTCGGTTAGTGAATGGATATAAGAATGAAGAAAAATATGAAAAGTTAAGAGCAAAGGTAGTTAAGAGATATTCGTTATGGATATATAAACTTAGACATATGTACATTATATTAGAGATCGAGATAGAGAGAAGAGAATACAGCACTTTTACTATGACTAGCAGCATAAGAATTAGATATAATGATCGATCTATCAATCTTTTCAACTCGATCATCAACTCTCATCTGGTCGAGCTAACCTCACTTCCTAGGTTGGTAAACCTGACGTTACACCCTCTAACCTCGGTATGGTAAACATGTCAATAAATCATTAGATCATACGGCACTTGCATGTCATCCATCCACTCGAGTGTCAATAAGGCAACAGCTACAACAACAACAACAACAACAATAATAGAAACTATGAAATCAATAGCCGGAAAATAGTTGACAAAGCAACCGTAAAACAAACACGCAACCAAAAATCCAACACCGAAAACACCAGAAATCACAAATTAGCTACACGAGTGTGAGAAACGAGCAGAAGCAGAATTACCAAAAAGAAAACCCCCAAACGACAGTATTTAAATGAGCAAAGAGACCTCGACACATGGTAGAGTGCTCAGAGAACATCTGGACAGGCATTAAAAAAAGAAAATCATATTCCTTTGGAGGATCTACAACAATCTGCCCGTGGAATATTACAATTTATGTTGGAGACCCAATCGATTCCGAACAGCGCTTAACTATAAACGGGGGAATTCCTGCTCGAAGGCGTGCACTCCATGCACTCGCTGGAATTTGTTACAGTGCGAGGAGAACACAAGGAGAGGAAAGTGCTGGAGAGCATTTCCGTGAGAAATATGTGACATTTAATTATACATTTTTTATATAGTCGAAGGCAGGATGAGGATGTGGGGGCCGCACAGAACACAGCAGAACTTTTCCAATCAAATAAAAAACAGAGACAAATCCTTTGCTATCACGCCATGCTGCTGAGTTATTTATGATTCTTATGAACTGTAAGTTGAGATCGAACCGAATGTTATCTGCCGCAGATACGCCTTGCTTCCCGTCTGCTCCAGTTCGCAGTCGATAAGCGTGATGTTTCTTTGGCTTATCATGAAGATATGGATGCAGTTTCCAATTGAACAAATTTTATTTATTGCCCACAAGCAACAAGTGACTCAGTTTCCAAGAACCCAAGCTAAATCTAATTCAAGATAAGCTGGCACGTAGATAAGGATTATGAGCTAGCTGTATCTATTTATAGTCGTGGCCCAGACACTCGAAGCGAATGCAACCCTTTAGTTTTTGGTCAATTACGACTCAATAATACTTTCAATATTTATATCAATTGTTATTAAATATTATATGCAACCCCTAAAGGGTCGTTTATCGACCGTACCACGATATGTTTACAGCCTGCTTCTGTTTGGTATTGGCAACAGTCGCTCAAGTTCCAACACGTAACCAGACACCGCCAGGCAATCAAACCCAAACAATGTCAGCGAATGATTGGGTTTCAGCAATTACGACTTCGATTCGAAGGGGTTGCATTGAACGTGTTAAATAACCTAGATGCGCTGCGTCAGCCAACTAGAAACGAGACCCGATGTCGCCACCAAGTGGTCAATCGCGTATGCCTAATGTCTGCGATTTACATTTCAGAAGGAAGTAATTAACTGACTCGAGAAATGTAATGCTTAAGAAATCGTACAACTAGCTAGCCAGCTATGCGAAGACCGAAGACCGGATGTGAAGCGTTTCGTATGGAATTCAATTTGCATTGAAAGCTAAAACACATTGAGTGCTAGACTCACAGATGTTATTCAGGAATGTGAACGTGAACACTTATGTATATATGCAATGACAACTGTGTGATCGAAGGCCGGGGAACTCATATATGATACGTGCGGAAATAATTTGCATTCTTAGTTAACAATGTTGAATATGGAGGGAATGAGGAGCTAATAAGCCCTAGAAAGGGGCAAGTAAATTGATTTAATTTCTTTTTTAATTTTATTCAATTTAAATTGTATTTTTTCTCTCATTTTATTCTCCACTATTTTTTGAATATACTACCTTCTAGCTCTATCCCTATCTACACTTATTTAATCATTGCTAAACGGACTTCCGCTAGTCCACTTTTCAGAAGGGCTTTCCACATACATATGTAGTTCCCACAACATTTTTCACCTCTGGTATTTACGAAATGCTTACCGGAGACAACATTGTGCAGAGTCGCTTGGCCCCGAGCCCAACGCGCATCTAAACTTTTGTCTTATTCTGCGACCCAGTTGCACTGCACTGCTCTATTATGATGTCAAATATTTGCACTTTGATAAACTTAGAAGATCTCGTTCGTTGACTCTCTTTGTTTTAGTCGATTGTTTATCTTTTACTGCATTACGCATACTCGCACTTCCTTCATGCCGTAGGCTTCTTCTCTGTACTCTCCATAAGTGAGTTCATTCATAAAAATAGTGTTGGTGAGAAAGTCTAGGTGTGTTGCGTAATATAGTGCATATCTCTTTCATGAAATAGTTGGGATTTCAACTATGAAAATCTTGCCGCTAAAAGCAAACAAATTTACATACGCCAGACTTTGCTTTAGAAACCGCTGATAACTGATAAATTTCTGGTCGTTTCTTGAGCAGCTGCGTCTGGACGCTTTCCCACCAAAAACAAGAAAGTTTTTACTGGAAATACTTATGTTATGTTGGCCTATACTCAAGCGGGCCTTGGCCAAGTTCAAAGGTCATATTAAAATTTTAATGCAAAAAAAAAGGTTATTGAAATTGGTGCAGAAACGAGTTTTCTATGCCCAAAAAAACAGACTGACCCATGGGAAGTTTTCGTGCAGTTTGACCTTTGACACGAGCCACCCCAAAAATA
The DNA here is from genome assembly GCA_030914335.1 of Drosophila borborema. Classification (NCBI taxonomy): domain Eukaryota; kingdom Metazoa; phylum Arthropoda; class Insecta; order Diptera; family Drosophilidae; genus Drosophila; species Drosophila borborema. The sequence continues at coordinate 12,080,822 of JAUESP010000306.1, forward strand.
AAGTACGACCCGCTCGACAAGAGAGCCGCAAAAATAACAATTGAACCCCTAAGCTGCAGGCTCGAGCACTAGTTAGGCTGATCAGCTAGTCATTTAGTCACTGGCTTATTCAATTCGCATTCATATGCATTCACTTAACATTCACATTCACATTCACATTCACATTTATGAATGCGCGATCAGAGATCAATTGTTCAATTAGCTGCCGCAGAAGTTGTTTTTCTATATATGAAGCGAGAATTATGAATGAAAGGCAAGTGCAAAGCCCCCCCTTGGGTCCCTGCAAAGGGCATTCAGCGGGTGAGCAGCCCCCTGTCCACGCTCTCTGCCCAGCACTTACTTAATCATGTTAATGCCATTAAGCAGCTTAATCGACGGCAAGATCTAAGCGCTGGCGTCGATAATCAGCAGACCTCTCAGCAAGCCTCTCACCAGAGTCCAAGTCCCCGAGCTGAGAGCTGAGAGCTGGAAGCTGGGAGCTGGGAGCTGGGAGACCACCCAGTCAGCTAGTCGAACTCCGCTTGGGCCTCATCTAATTAAAAACCAAAAGTGCAAGCGACTTGTAAATGTCAAGCCGATTGCCGAAGAGTTCGCGGATCACGAACTTCCCAGCCAGTTGCAAAATCAAAATGCATTCAACCCAAGCCCCTCCCGCCAATCGCTGGCGACAATTAAATGAAAGCCGGCACAGATCACAAACCAGAAGTCGGAGTAGGGGAAAAAATTATACTCGTTGAATAATATAATTGATGTTGTGCCGAATCAACCTCGCATATTGACATTTGCCTACTTGACATTTTAATATATTTGTTTGCGAAATATATTTTCTTTTTTTTTTTATATTTTTTTGTTTCATTATGGCTTTTGCTTACGTGTAGCAACTTTTTCATAAAAAAACAGAAAAAATATAGCATTATTTGTTGGCCACAATAAAAAGTGGCTGGCCAAATTAAAAGGGGTTAAACTTTTTGTTGATCTCCTCGTGGCTGCTCGCAGCATCTCTCGCACCGGTGAGCGACCTCATGAGAGCTCAGCTCTTGTGAAATACTAAATAGAAATGTGGACACACAGTCAGGGAGCATAGGGTTCAGAGTTCAGGGTTCAGTGAACGGCTTTAGAGGTGAGCAAAGTAGATCACTTCAAAATTTGAATAGTTATATAAAGTTGTAGTTAGCTTTTGAATAAGCTGACTTGCAATGGAATTTATGTTATATTTATTATTTAAAATTAATAAAAAAATATATGTTTAACAATATAGATTAAAGTTTAAAGATATATTTAAAATTAATATATAAATGTATTTTCAAACATATATTCGAGATATATTTATTGTTATACATTTATTTTTATTTTATTATATAAAAGTACAATAAAAATAACCGAAAATAACCGAAAACAAAAATGAAAAATCTAAGCATGTAGCATATATAATCGAAAAAACTGTAACTAATTCAATATGATGATTCATTAGATATATAAATCTAACGAATTTATATTCAAAACTCTACTGGTGTCATATCCTTGTCTAAATTGAAGTTAATTCACTTATTGCTGATAGCAAAGGATATAAAATAAACTATACAAAACTATTATAAATCTCTGTGTGCCGCCTACTCGTAAGAGGAACGGAGATATCAAACAGAAGCCACAGCGTTAATCACCTGAACATAAAGATATCCACACCTTGGACTGGCTGGAATGACCAAAGGACAGTTTTTGTTATTTCTGTATTCTTCTTCTTTTTGTCATACTGTCGCTCTAGCATCTGGCCTCGTGGACAATAAACCAATTTGAACGCCCACAAAATGAGCATGAAATTGCTTACGGAAGGAAGTTCGTGTGCCACAAAAACAAGGCCTAAAACAATTGTGGGCCACTACAACTAACATAGTTGTCGGAGCTAAAGAAATTTGTGGTAATAGATGCACAAATGGCAAAGGAAATATGCCAGGCATAATAGGCTAAAATGCCTCATAAATATAGGCAATTATTTTTGCCAACAGACACAGCCAGAGCAACAGCAACACACGCTGTGTATGTCTGTGTGTGTGTGGGTGTGGTTGTGTCTTGTGTGTTATGTCGCAGGTCGCTCTTTGCAGTCCTTTCGTCAGCACGTAAATCAAGTCAATGCCGGCTCAGTAGGTGTTGCCCATTGACCATTGTCCTGGCTTCCTGTGGCTGCCAACTGCTGCTACTCCTGCTGCTGCTGACAAAGGCATCAAAACCATGCGCCCAAGGGCTTGCCAACTATTTGGTGTGCCGTAACTTGGCCAACACCCACGTGGCAGCTGGTCTCGGCCAGCTAATGCGGTAATTAGATAATGCCTCTAGCCCTGTAGGCACGAGCCCTGCCTCGACGGGTTAGAGATCTGCAATCTGCAATTGAAATGCGATACATGAGCGGACCTATCTCGACCCAGGCGCAGCTCAACTCAACATCCTTGCTACACTTTCCATGAGGTAGCGCTTGCCACCCCTTTTTCTCTCGCGATGTATCAATTTCGTTATCCTTTTGCCAGCATCCTTTTGAAATGAAAAACCGCAAAACATTAGTAAACCCATTTCAGTTATTATTTTGCGCTCTGTTATTTGTTATTGTTCTCTAGCCGCAATTGTAATTTTATCAAGCAATTTGTACAGTCAAAATGGAAGAGGCCGAAATATCCCCGTAGGGCTCTGAGCCATATGATACTTTATTAGATGTTTTGATTAGCTGCATTTTTTTATTGCTCACAATTTCGAGAGAATTTAAAAATGTCTCTTTTAATTGACAGTCTTTGGTTTTAGACAGAGATGCAGAGTAGACTTCAAAAATTTGTTATTAAACGAATGGAGAAAGAAATTTCGATATGGATACAGTTGAATTTGATTTAATCTCTCTTTTTTCTGTTAAAATATAAAATAATACAAAAATACAAAGAATAATAATACAACAAATTTATTTTGAATGAAAGTAAAATAAAGACAGAGCTTACTTACTTAATCATCTCAATCTGAATGAAATTTCTCAGAGTTATCTTTTATATAGCAATAGCAAAATGAATATCAGAATCTCGTCAAAAACGAAGCAAAATACAGTGAGAGAATGAGTGTCATTCCGTTCCGTTACTTTCTTTAATGTCAACCTCATTAATTTCAAACTTTGCCTTGCAGCATCCGTCGGGGGCAACCCTAAAAGGCAACCCTTTGCCTACCTATTTGACCATTGGTCAAATGTCAGTTATAAGCTCAATGCCGACTTATGTTTGCTTGCAGCAGAAGCCAGCTGTCGGCTTTAGGCAATCAAACTGCAGACTCGAGACGAGATGCTGCGACCCCTGAGCGAGCGCCTAACAGAAATAAAGATCTTGTTTGGCAACTATGTCAAATACAATTAAAAACACAAAAAAAGAAAAGAATAAAGTAAGAACCCAAATGCAATTTGATTGAAATGCCAGCGAAATGTCAATCAAGGAATTATGAGCAGAGAAACTTAGGATCTGTGATAAAGTGAGAATTGAGGTATACATTTCAATCTTATGGTTCAATAGGCAGTAGCATTTTTATTATTTCTTACTTATATTTAGGGAAGTTTTCCTTTCTCACCATTCAACGAAAATTCATTAAAAATTTTCACATTTTTTACCCAAAAAAAAAAATTCAAGAAATGAGAACACGAAAATTTGTAGAAAATCATGCAACGAAATGTATTCCTAAGGAAGCACACAATTGTCCAAAACTTTAACGGTCTATGCAAATGCAAGTAATGCCTGAGGTCAGCAGAGGTCAATAGCGGACCGTTATTGTTGTCTTTGGCCGAAGGGTTGGTTGCCTTATTTGTCCAGCTGCCGTCGCGAAGCTCGAAGATCTTCAACTCAGATTTTTCATTGGAAAATCATAAAAATGAAATCGCAATTGCCGCTGACCGTCGAGGCTTATTATGCGTGACAGTCCACAAAGCATTTGTATAAGTATGACAATCGTATCGCCGCGCACATATCTTACGAGACATCCACCATATGAGGCTTTGATTGCGCAATCCAATTCAAAGCAGATGTCCTGATGCCTCGTCTACTACTTCACACATCCCGATACTTGCCTAATTCAATTAGCAGCAAATATCGATAGAGCTGGAAGGGGGTCACGAGTGGTGCAGCCCTTGTCCTAGGCGTTGGTGGTGGCGATTGCGCTCATTTTTATGAGGCGTGTCTAAAGGGGCTGACAAAAGGCAGTTGGCACCTTGGATGGAATTGAATTGACACTTTGGCTATGGGCTATGAGAAATTTGGGAGCTCTGTTTTAAATAACTTTTATACGTATTATAAAAATGACTTCCTATAGAAAGGAATGATATATATATACGTATATATGAGAGCTGTTACATTGGAGTTTGTACAATAACTATATTAAAATGAATTTTGATATGTATTCTCTTAGAAGAGGAGTTAGCTGTGTTTATAGGTTTTTTTATTTTTAATTATGATAACATTATTTTTAGAGATTTTTATAGAGATATAAAGATATATAAAGAGAAATGGATAAGAGCGCAAAATTATCATATCGTATAAAATTGTTGAAAATATCATTTGTGATATTAATTTAATAAATATAATAAATATAAATATAAATATAATAAATATAAATATATAAATATTGCTCTAGATGTGTTTAAAAATAAAGTTTGTCTCCTAATAGATTTTGCTCAGCATTTAAATTTATAAATTAATAACAGATATATATATACTCGTATATCTTATGTAACTATACAAATACGTTTCAAAATTGAAAAGAAAATGCATACAGTAAACTATGCCTATAAGCACTATCAAATATCTAATCCCATGCTGATCTTAAGCTTAACATTTTTTTTATGCTTCACTTAGCTTATTTCTTTCATTTTTTCCAACGAAAATCTCGTTTTTGGCGCAAAATGGATTTCCATTATATAAAAAATTATGAAAGAAAATGCGCGAAAATTTGTTCCAGATCCATTGTCTAGGTGCATTTGCTCTTATACGCTTATGCCTCGAGCTGTCAATAAATATTTATGCATTATGCGTAAACAAAAATAATAAAGTCAACTCAACAAAGGTGCAAAAAAATAATAACAATAAGCTAAAGCGTAGACAAAGCAAATTTTGAAGTGTGTAAAGTAGGAAAAAAAAAAGAAGGAAAGAAAAAACTGGGCGCTGCCCGACGACACGCGGCTATTCTTTGCACATTTCCATACCCAACTCAAAGAATTTTCCAATGCCCGAACCTTCAATGAAAGAAAGCAAATGAGTTTGCGAAATGAGATGAAATATTCAAAAGGCGACAACTGCTGTGGCCGCTGCTGCTGCATATGTTAAAGCCAAGGATGCAAAAATATTGGCAAAGCCTAAGAAACTAGGTCAAAGGTCAGCAACAGCCGCACACACACACACGCACAGCGATCTCTTTGGGGTGCAATAATTTTCTATGCGATTGCATATGCAAAAAAATAATGCCCCAGTTCAGGCACGATCTTGATATACCGCTGTCCCCTTCCCCTTCCCCTTCGCCTCCTGCTTTTCCGCTTTTCCCTTGTTACGCTTGACATTATTTCAGGCCCATTTTCAATGCATTTTTCGCTGCAAATAATTTGGATTTCGCATTTTATAGTTGCCTTTTTTTTCGATTTTCTAACGATTTTGTTCAGCATTTCCCAGTTTTCCCGCAGGGTAGGCGTTGCTGCTATGGAAAAGTGCGCGAAAATTAACGCAGCATTTACACATATTTTTGGTTTTTGGCCGAAAGATCATTAATTATCATTTTTATCTGTTGCTGTGACTAATTCGATTTTTATGTGTTGAAATGATTTTCATCCTCTTTTTCTTTTTTGGGTGTGGAGCTGAAAAATGCTAACGTTACATTTGCTATGCAAACGAAATGTAGGGTTTATAAGACCTTAAAAAAAAATACAATCTTTTAATGTTTTATATAGAATAAATTTATGTAAAGAAAGATGTACAAATTTATTTTGATAAAGTTTTATTTGATTTAATTTAATTTAAATTCAATTTTATATTAGAAGGCAGGAATTTGCTTTATAATATAACAAATTTTATTAAAATAAGACAATTTTTTTTTTAAATTCTAATAAAAAAATATAAAAATATTAAATAATTAAATAAAAAAAAATTATTTTAAAATATAAATTGGAACTTCAAAAACATTATAAATAAATAAATAATAATATTAAATAAGTAAATATTAACAAAAAAAAAAAAAAAAAAAAAAAACAAAATAAATAAATCTTTAAAAAATATTAAAAAAAAAAAAATAAAATAAAATAAATAAATTTAACCTTCAAAAAGACTAAATAAATAAATAATTTACTCTTTAAGTCATATTCCTTGATTTAAACTATCATATCTTATGAACTGTTGTCTTAACCTTAGCCAAGTCTAAATGAAAATCTACATTATGATGAAAGCTGTTCGCTTTCTCAGCAGATTTCAGTTTGTAACGGTCAACTGTCCATCATTTGCAGACTCTGGCTGTTGTTTCCCATCTTAACTGGACCAAACCGCTTATCACCTCTGAACCCGAATCGCCTCTGACAACATGTCAGTGACAATTAATAAAGAAAGTTCAAAATTTCAAGTAAAAAAGTGAACACACTTCTGGTTCTTAACCCCAGTCATATATTGGCCAAATGGACCAGCATCTTTGATCTCTCGAGATCTGCACCCTAAAGGGTCTCGGCTCGACACTCATCCCTTTCTCTTTATGAACTCTTTAACGAAAATTAATTTTTTCTCGTTTTTTTCAACCCAAAAATGAGATCTTTTTTCTGATGAATGAGTTGCAGCATCTTTGAGGCAAGGGTCGGAAGCAAGGAGGTTCAAAGCGGTTCAAGGGGTAAACGGCGTCTGTGTTTTGGCACAACAAGTTATTAATTACAACTGTAGTATATGAACCCCTGAGGCAGCCCCTCGAGAGGGCAACTAAATATAGGAAAATGATTTCATTGAATGCGGAATTATCTGTTGCCAGCTTATGTCACAAAGTCTACCAATTTGGATTCTTTTTTATTTGTTTTTATATTTTTGGTAGATGTTTAATCTTTATAGATTTTTGCTGCTGCTGATAAACAGTTCGTTTTTTTTGACTGTAAAAATCTCAATATTTTATGACTGCTTCGAAGAATAAATAAGCAGAAGCCCGGCGACAGAGAAGCACACGAGAAATTCATTACTCAACGTGATAAGCGGTACGGACTGATAAGAATATGCCACAAAAACAATGATTCGACTAGAAACCGTTAGACGCTGGCAAATGCTGCGTATGTGCTCCACTTGGCTGTCGCCTGTTCGCCTCCAACTGGAAAGTGTCTCATTTCGCCTCTGCCTCGGCCTCTCTCACTGCCTATGCATTTGGCCATCTCGCTCGCACACCCACAGAGGCGCCACACAATTGGAGCAGCTGAGGTCTCACAGTGCAAGTCCGAAGGTTAGAGTAACACACAATTCGATTAGCAAATAAAAAATGAGCACCAGCCGCCGTACTGCTCTGCACGCGCTCTCACTCACACGCGCATACACACAGGCAAAGCACTCAAACAAAAGGGGCGGTGCTCCGCGTGAGCGAGAGAGCGTGTGTGTGCCAGTGAGTGTGTGCATGAGTGAGTGAGTGAATGAGTGAGAGCTGAGCGCTTTGGCGCTGCTTGAGTTTCGTTAAAAAATTCTTATGGGAGTTTAACAGTGAGTCGTTTGCCAATTGGTTAAATTAACAGTAATGGAAAATGTTAGTCAACATCATGTTTATTTTTTTTTTTTATTATTATGTTTTATAGGAAATACATAGGAATTTAAAATTTATAGGGAAAGGAAAAATGAAAATGTTGAGCAACATTTAGATACATTATTAAACTATTATCTAAAAGTAACACTGTTAAATTCCAGACAAGTCACAGTTTACTTTATAGATCATAAATTTTGATTTTGATGCATTGATAAGTTTGGAATCGATCTCATGCAGAGTGTCAAATTGTGAATGGAAAAATTGTGAAATTCCAATGCGAATTTTCTATTAATTAACAACCTTTCAGAGTGGCATTCGACCGGTATTCCAGCAACTCGTCTCCAGCTCCAGGCTGGGACTGAAATCTCGCCTTGCGTTTGTGCCTGAAATAATTAATGATGTTCCCGACGCGGCGTCTCAGCTTTCTTGCTGTGCAAATATTAACAAATTATTTTAGTTTTAGAAAATCTCCACACAGACAAACGGCACAGAAAGAAAGAGAGAGAGTGAGAGAGAGAGGGGGAGATGAAACCTGGCTCTGCTCCTGCTGCAGCATTTGCTGTTTACAGTCGGTTTTCTCAACTCTCAAGACAAAGTCGAGCATCCCCTGATGCTGGGCCGTGGGAGGGGAATGGGCACTAATGATGTTGCCGTGTGGGTTTTCCATTCTCCCCTGCCCTTGCTGCCAGCAGCATCCATTCATTCACTCCTGCCCGGGACTAACTGACAATATTTGCACTTTTCCGTTTGGTTAAATGTCAACCCGGAGCCAAGGCTCTGTCGTCGGCCTTTAATTGTTCCTCTTGTCAACTACTTCGAGTAATTAAAAACACCTTTCAGCTCACCTTGGCTCTGCTCTAGCCAAAAGATGTTCCACATTTTCAGTAGCCTGCCTCCCTCTCTCTTTCATTGACTTTCCTGCTGGCATTCTGTTTGATTAGCAAATTTGTCAAATTTGCCACAGAGAATCAATTTATCAAAAGCTGCTAATGATTGTCGACGGCATCAAAGGCATTTGATCATTTGTTCGAAAGATTACAACAACCATCCAGACTATAAGGCTTTATAAAGACTGAAAGGCTAGGATTTGTTCAAAAGATTTTTTTTTTAATTTATTCACAACTTGATATATTAACAAAAATATTCTTTAAAAAAATTATCTTAAGATCGATATATATTCATAAATGTAAAATAATATATATAGCATATTGTATTCAATTCAATGTAATCTAAGTCACTTTCAAGTAAATCAGCTCTTATTATTCTCTGTGAAATATGAAATGAATGCATGAGAATCGCAGCGAAGAGCTTCAGCCTATATTATTAAAAGTTTTTGGGTTTTCCATCAATTTCAATATAAATCCAAGTTATTATTAACATGATTATGATATAGCTGAAGATTTTATCTAAATTGTCAGTTATTATGTGGTCTATATAAATATTTGGTGTTAAAGGAAAAGTTTTGAACTCTAAATATATGATTTTTATATGTATGTCAAATATATTAAACTTAATTTGCCAAGCCGAAAATGAATTAAATTCATAAGAATCTACAGAATAATGCTTGATGTACTTATATTAATCGTAAGTCAAGATTTTCTATTAATATTAATTTTTATATTTAATTGATAAATCTAAATAATACACTACCGCTCGATCTATATAGTCTCAAATCTAAATATTGATATTTAAATATATAATACTATCTATCGTAATATAATACATATACATATATATACATATTTATATTATATTGAAAGCGTAAAAACTTTTTAAACGCTCGCTTGACGCGTTTGCCAAATGCCTGAATAATTAAAACGCACGACATATGTAAGCAGGATAATAACAATAACAGCCGCAACAACAACAACAATGGATGGAAATAATAAACTTTTGCCACGCTTTGCATTTACAAACTGTTGTGGGATATATGAATATGCTTGGGTTGCGCCTGTTGCCAAAGGCAACAATTATGGCTGCAAGAAGAAGAGAGAGAGAGAGAGTGAAGCGAGGGAAGTAAAGGAGTGGGGCTAGTTGACAGGCGAGGCGCGTAAAGGAGTTAAAGGATAAAAGCCGGATGTCAAAATATGGGTAATAAATGTGCTAAGCAGGCGCAGCAAGATGATACACTTGATACACACATACACACACACACACACGCACCCACACACACACACATGCTGGGCTGATGAGTTAAATGGCAAATGCTAATGGAAATGTGACAGGCAGAAGGCAGCGCCAGCTGCCTGAAGACAGGCAGCGCTTTATTGCGTGCACCCACTCCACACACACACACACACACTCACACTCACACCCACACACACACATTCAAAGAGACGCCACGTGAATTTAGTGGTTCCGGAAACTTGATGGCATTTGAGAGCGAGTTTTATTGCCGTCTTGAAAGTTTGCTTACGCTTGCGAGCATAAATGAAAAGACGCGAATTCAAATTCATGCTGAAAGCCACCCAACAGGAGTTGAGTGTGTGTGCTCTGTGTGTGTGTGTGTGTTGTGTTTTATTGTGTGTGCCTGGTGTGTGTGTGTGTGTGCCAACTAAACGTGCCACAAAGCCAAGTTTCCACTCGTGCCTTAATCTAAATCTGCGGCGCTCTGCTTGCCAAAAGGGGAGTATTTAGAATTTGGTGCCTTGGGACAGATTCGCCTAACTGGCGTGTAAATATGAATAGCAATTCCCAGGAACATATGTTTGTTTATTCATTCGACTTGCCACTGTCGTTTGGAGACAAACAATTAAAATGTGGCTGCGGCTTTAATTGAAAATTAATTGCTATTGCCTTCTTGAAGCACAATTTCCACCTCTCCACATTTTTCCATTAATTTTAATATATACATATGTATGTTGGAGTGCCTTGCATTTGCATATACATATATATATGTTTGTATGTATATATGTAAATGAACAAAATATAGTAAAATAAAAATTTTAGAATTGTATTTTTGCATCAGCTCTTCATACGCATCAAACGAACACTTGAAACTCATATAAAGTTATAGAAATCGCACTCAACTCGAGAGGACAATAAACTACAAATGAACAGCTCAATTAGAGAGTTTCTGTTTTGTGGCCGTTTGATTAGTTTGCAGTGGGCATCAACTATTACTGCGAATCGAGCCATTCCATTGAGTGGGGTGAGTGCAAATGGAATTTAACCTCGAGCGGGGAGTGAAATAAATGAGCTGCTATTGGCTACTGATTGTTGAACTCTTGAACTGTATCGGTACTTAATGGAAACGCAATCAAATAATTGCGCAAAGTGTGCCACAATCAAATATAGCAACAAATTAAGCAACGCCAACACCAAATGCTACAACAGAAGAAACTAACTGTCAATGCGGTTTGCTTCTGCCTGCAAATCGATAAATCGACAAAACCGCAACAAAATGTACAACAAAAGTTTAACCAGAAGAAGAAGACGAAGACGAAGCTGAAAAATAGTTAAGAGATGCGAAATAAGTTATCCGAATACCACCCCCCACAACCGCGTCCAGAGACCAAAGCGATAAGTTTACAATTGCTTATGACTTCAATTAATCTGTGGAAAGCGCCTACGCGCTACAGTCCATGGTCGGGGGACAAAGGGGATAGCAGAAGAAGAAGAGAGAAAGAGAGAGAGAACGAGAGAGGGGGACAGTAAGAGTCGCAGCATAAATACCCTTACAGCCATTGAGCAGAATGATCTTAAAGAATCTTCAGGGCATGTTCCAAAGGCAAAGAACCTGAAATTTCCATCAAATTCTCCTCATATTAATACTATATAATAATAAAATATAATAAAATACAATAATAATATAATAGAGCAGATCTGTTGCTTAGCTCTTTGTATATTCAATTATACAATTTCAAAATCAGGTTTCAATGTTTTAATATTTTAACAAGCTGCAAAGATGTATATATATATTTATTTATTATTAGTATTATTATTATTATTATTTTAAAATTAGTCTCTTAACATCAGAAAATATGAACATGACATCATTATCGTCTGTGAATTCATTGATAGAATAACAAAAGCAAATTGTAATAAAAAATAAAATAAATGAAACTAATTAAACTACTTTATCTGTCTCTGTATATAGTCGAACTATTTTAATAAAAATATCCAGGACTCGTAAATATCCGTTGAATATGAAGACGGAAACGGAACAAAAAAATCTCTTACTCAGAATAAGAGCGTGTGTGTATGTTTTTTTCCCTTTCTCTCATGAGCAGAACATGAGCATTTAAACGGTCAACAATCAGCTTATATTATATGAATTACATATGCTCGCTTCCCTCAATTTACTAGACCGCAGATATTGCTGACTTTACTTTAAATACAAACGTAATTTGTTCTCTGAGTACATTTCAATACATATCTATATTTTGCAAGGAAATACAAATCATGGTATATAAATATTTGATATGAATACTTTATAGTCTCGAATGTTACAAGTTCTATTATAAAATTGTACGAATATTCTGAAGTTAGGGTATTCAACTGCACAGTTCACACACACCAACAAAAAAGAAAGACTACACTGGCTAGAATTCTGCACGAAAATAGAAATTGGCAGAGCTGCGTCAGCGACTGCGTCTGCGTCTGAGTTTGAGTCTGCGGTTGGCTCGCACTCGCTGCGGCTTGGGGCTTCGCCTCGCATTGAGGCTGAGCTCTGATGCAGTCGCAGTTGCAGCCACAGAACACAATTGACCTGAAATTTCATTGAAGATGCGCGCGGTCTGCAGCCAGGGCCATGGTCAGAGAGACATAGCTGTAGATGTGCGGATCGGTGGTCGGAGGTGGGTTTTAGTTTTTGTTGTTGTAGATGGGTGCAAGGCTTTGAAATCTATACAAAACGGTAAATTGCTTAGTCATTTGGCCAAGTTGCTGCGTTGATGATGCCACAGCAAGAGCCATAGCCATAGTCTGGGTCTCATAGTCTCGCAGACTCGACAGGCGCTGCCCGCATCGATGATTGTAATCATGATCATTATAATTATTTGACTTTGGCATTATTATCAAAATGAAATCGCATGCTGAGTGCAATGCGACCCACACCACGCCCTGCACCACCCTGCACCACCTTTTTCCAAAGTCCATGCTCATGTCCAGCACGCAGCTCGCTGGCATTCTATAGCTCCTCTAGCTTCCTAGCTCCCTAGCTCTGAGCCCTATTTCACACACCCACGTGAATGAGGCTCGTCTGCAGCGCCACCTCCACTTGCCCAGCTTCAGGTCCGGCTTCAGCTCCAGGTTAGCGGGCGCACAGGGCAGGAAATGTTAGCCAGGCTAAAGCTGAAATTGCTTTCTTAAATTTGGATTCGGTTATGTGAGGCATTAGCTGAACGCTGAAAGCAGCCAATGCAATGTTCGACTAATTTCTTGGATGATTTCGATGGGAACATAAGTAATTGTGTAATGGAAAGGATTTGTTGACTTCTTCATAGAGTACAGTCGTCGTCTAATATCCTAACTCTCTAATCTCTGATTAAGCTAAGATCTTCAGCTGAAAACTCAAAATTAGGGATATGCCGAAAGTGAGCGTGCTAAATTAATCAAATCTAGATCTCTGGCTGTTTGAATGTGAATGAAGATTCCGCAATCGATGGCAGCCAATGGCAATGTCTTTAATTACTTTTATATATATTATTCAAAAGTAAGCAAAGTCTTAGACACGCCCACCATAAGATAAGCCAACTCTTCCATTCGCATACACGAATATTATTATAGATTAGATACGCCTACTCATCTATATGTGCGTATAGATACGCATCTGTTTATCCACTTGCTTACTCATTCTTATATAACTACAACTATCATATATATAAATAAAGTATATTCATATTTATATATAAGCATATCTAAAAACATACATTGGCACAGATACACGTGATCGTAGCTACGCCTACTTCTCAAGATACATACTGTTATATACAATCATAGATGCGCTTACTCACAGATACTAATAATATATGTAAGCTAGTATGTATCTGTATCTTTATCTGCAAAGATTTGTTTACTAAATATGATTCTTTGTATTCCATCTTCTATTTCATATACTCCATAGCTTGAACTAAAGTCCAAGCATATTTATTTTATTTTTAGCCAGTAGATAATGCAGTCAATATTAAATTTCATATTTTTTCTACTGCATCAACAATACCTTTATGGATTTAACTTTAGACCTAGTCCACATGCGCTTGATAACAAGTTTATAAATAATTCTGTTTAAATTTTTTATTTAAAGAATTATTTGATTTAGTGAACATTATACTGTACATGATTCTACATTCATTGATATATATATATAGCTTGCGATTTTCATTATAATTTGCATCTCTAATTTAATGCGCAATTGCAATTTTCATAATTTGAATTGATTTCAAATTGATTTCGATATTGAAATGGAGCATATGAATGAGTTAAGTGATTGCAGGTGTGTCTGCAGGAAATCCTTGAGTGGCTCATTTTCAATTTACGTAAAGACAAATCAAATTAGCCAAAGGAAAACGGAAAATGAGCTCAGATGCGGCGCATATGTGGCTCTTCAGCCAGGTGCTCAAATTGCCACAGGTAGATAAAAGTCGCTGTGAGCCGAAATTCAGCTGCAATTGCAACTGCAACAGGAACCACAAGAGGTTAAGCGAGCAAAGTTCATGAACGTGTGTGTGCGATTGTGTGTGTGTGTGTGTGTGTGTGTCTGTGTGTGTTAGCTGCGACTGCATCTCAATTTCAACTGCAGCTGTGCAGTAGCCCCAATGCGAGCTCCTATTTGGGGTCTCGGTCGCGGTCTCTGTGTGGCTGCCGCCGCTTCCAGTCTCAGCCAACAATCCCAGTTCCAGCTCCAGCCTTTACTTAGTTTTTTTTAGCCACATTCACTACGTTCGGAAAACTTTTGACCTTCTCACGCGTCTGCAAAGATTTTCATAATTGTAAGCGCCATTTCATTTATTTTACTTACTTTTTTTTTTTTTGGCAAAAGAAAAGATGATTATGAAATATGATTATGGCGTTGGGCGCAACGGAACGTGTTTAAAGCTGAGAAAGTTGATCGATTGCTGTGGATCAGACTCTGGAATAAACTCTCGATGAGCCAAGACCTAATACTTATAATTCTTATAATTCTGCAGCTGCCAAGTCTATATAAAAATATTCTTAAACTTGACCTGATTTAGTTAAACTTCTTAATATTTGATGTTCGTCAGACTGCAGCCGTGACCTGAATTTCGCTTGTATATTTTCTATATGCAACAGTTATCTATTTAAGCACACCTTATCTTGGGCAAATTTATGAAGACTGAGCTACAGCTGCAGCCAGCGCATCCGTAGGATTCATTTGGTATAAAAGATAAGATTCTACAGCAGATCAGATATTCGTAAGGTGCTGACTGATAAAATGCGAACGGCAAAGTATCAACTGCTCTTGAGCTTGAGCTGCTGCCTCATACATAATCTCTGCCTGACTCTGGCCCAGATTCCCCTAGCAGAAGCTGCAGAGCTGGAGCAGAGCATCTCTCGCATCAATGGGGGGCAGCTGATGAATCAGACGGTGCCCTATCAGGTCTCCTTGCAGCTGAAGCGTCGCGGTGGCTGGCGTCACTTCTGCAGCGGCTCCATAGTCAGCGAGCAGCACGTCCTCACTGCCGCTCACTGTGTGGATAAGATGGAGGTGCACAGCTTTAGTGTACTCGCCGGCGTACTCAACTGGAAGCAGGCCGGTCAGCGGCACAAGATCGTGGCCAAGCACGTGCATCCCCAATACACAATGAGCCCACGCATCATCAATGACATTGCCCTGCTGCAGGTCAGCCCTCCGTTTCAGCTGCAGCGCCCCGAGATATCCACAATAGATTTGGGCGGCAGCGAGCGAATCGGTCGCCGCATACCTGTCCGGCTCACCGGTTGGGGCTCCACAACACCCAGCAGCACGGGCGCTCAGTTGCCGGATCGGCTGCAGGTGCTCAACTATCAGACCATCTCGAATGAGGAATGCGTCAAGCGAGGCTTTCGCGTCACGCCCAACGAGATTTGTGCGCTGTCCGCGCCGGGCCGGGGCGCCTGCATGGTGAGTAACTGACTCGTTCCACAAAGATTTGCAAAGCTAATCTGCACCGTCGTCTGGCACTTGCAGGGTGACTCGGGTGGTCCGCTGATCTTGGCGAGCGGCGGCAACAGGCCACAGCAGCTGGTGGGCATTGTGTCATATGGCAGCGCCACCTGTGCCCAGGGCAAACCTGATGTCTACACGCGTGTCTCCAGCTTTTTGGCTTACATTGGCACGATCCTTAACCAGGAACTGGGGTGGACGCACAAACAATAAATGCTCCTAAGATCTTACATTCAGCTTCATTTCTTCGACTTTTTTTTTTTTTTTTTTTTGGCGGCTAATTAAAAATCTTGTTCAATATTCGCCACAGTCGTTGGCCTGGCAGCATCATCTGCCCGGCCTTAGGCCCAGCCCTGGCACAGGGTCGACTCTGGCTCTGGCTCGGCTCCAGCTTGTGGACCATGATAAATGCAAAAAGCAATTTATCGCACATTTAACTCAATTCAGTTTCTTTACGGGCAGCCGAAGAGCTGGCGAGGGGCAGCAGCAGCTTCATAGCTGGAGGCACGCCTGCCAGGCACCCAACCAGCCAACCAGCCAGCAAGCCAGTCAGACAGTCGGACAGTCGGACAGCCAACTAGTCAGACAGACAAAAGTTGCGCTAACACGCACGCTTCACAGAGAGCACAGAGACTGCCCCTTGCCCGGTTGCATGCCTCATGCTGCCTCATGGAACTGTGGAGCGGCTCTTGTAATTCGATATTAGATTTTATGTGCGACAAATACGAAGTGCAAACATTTTTATGTTTCTACAATTTCTATGCTGCATTCGTATTTGTAGTGGAACCAAAGCGAGAGCTCTTCTCTCCGGCTACGTAATTAAGTTCCAAATAATATGGAGTTCACGCTTTTCGATTTGACTGCAACAGATTGGCAAAAGGAAACTCTGATCTAAGACCTAAAACTAGTTGGGGTATTGCTTCAACAGCCGAAATTGGCAAACTCAATAATCGTAACTGTAAATTCGAATTCTTATTTAATTATATTAATTCATGTAGTTTATATATAGAACTTATGACTTCTCTACAATACGCGCCCAAAAGCTTATGAATCATCTTAATTATGTAAATATAATAATTTAGGTAAAATCTAGAACTCTTGAAATCCACTTTAAGATTGCCTGAAGCATTCCAAGTATAACTCCTTGTAAATACTCATACAAGAGTTTATGATCATTTTCACACTATGGCCTGACAAGCATCATGATAAATTGATGAAATGCACTTCACAGCGATTCTTCATTCCAGTCAAAGTTCGTAATGCCTAGAAGAAATATGTAGTGACTCAAGAGCTATATAAATAGTTAGCTCATATGAATATGAATATAAATATGAATAAAAGTCTGAACTATGTGAGTGCAACGGAGCATGAGGCGAGACATAGGGGTAAAGAAAGGCTAAGAGAATGGGAGTTCGCGAGAGAGAGAGAGAGAGAGAGAGAGAGAGAGACTGAGAGACTGAGAGATTGGGAATGTATATTTGTTAGACGCTCGTCGCTGACCGCATAAATTCATTTAGATCAATCAATTCAATTTGTTTGTCAATAAAGCCTAAATGAGTATTTCATTTAAACAAATTAAAATTCGACCCATTTGAATGTCGCGCAACAGAAATTCCAACTGAACCCGAGCAACAACAATTAAAATTGACGTCGAAATGAGACTGGGATTGGGTCGAGAGACTGCAGATATCTCCGAGAGAGATATATGTACATCTGTATAAATACATATAGTAAATACATATGTATATAGAAGAAGTATATGTATTTGTATGTATCTTTGGCTTGGCTCTGGTCTGGCTGCCTTTGTTGACTTTTCATTGTCAATTAAAATCAAATAAATTTATTTGCTGCTTGACATTCGCGTTTTTCGCTCACTCTCTGAATACCAATTCCGATTCCGATTTCGATTCTGATTCGGATTCAGATACAATCACAGATTGTGCCAAGTATCTGTGCAAGTGCATTGGGCAATATATTATTTTGACCTTCTTCTCGTATTTATGGCAATTTATTTGGCTGCGCACTGTCACAAACGCCCCGAACCCCTGACTCCCCACAGCCCCGAACACTTAACATAACATAAGAGACAACTACTTGGCTTTGCCCTGCTTGGCCACAGCTTCCATGGCCTTCTTAACCGTTTCAGGATCACCCAGAAACTTCATGGGCGCCTGCGGCTCCATATTGCCGTTCAGCTCATAGACAAAGGGTATACCCGTCGGCAGATTCAGCTCCATGATGGCCTGATCGGAAATCTTGTCCAGATGCTTGACAATTCCTCTCAGACTGTTGCCGTGAGCGGCAATGATCAGCTTCTTGCCCCCTTTGATCTGCGGCACAATCACATCGTTCCAGTAGGGCAGAGTGCGCTGTATGGTCAGCTTCAGCGACTCGGTCTTTGGGAATTCCTCGGGTTTGGGTCCATCGCAATATCTGGGATCTTGGGTTATGCATTCATAGTACTGGTGATCCTTCTCCATTGGCGGCGGCGGCGTGTCGAAGCTGCGACGCCAGACTTTCACCTGTTCTTCGCCATATTTTTTGGCCGTTTCCGCCTTGTTGAGTCCCGTCAGACCGCCATAGTGGCGCTCATTGAGACGCCAAGACTTACTTATCGGTATGCCCTCCTGTCCGCTTTCCTTCAATATCAAATTCAACGTGTTCTGCGCTCGGGACAGCACCGACGTATGTGCTATATCGAATTTAATTTTGTAATCCTTGATGGCCTTGCCCGCCGCAGTCGCCTCCTTCTGTCCCTTCTCGCTTAGCTGGGCGTCGTACCAGCCGCAAAAAAGATTCTTCTGGTTCCACTCGGACTCACCGTGCCGTACCATTACCACAACGAACTTTTCACAGTTACTCGAGTGCCGCAGCGGCATAAAGTTGCATCGCTTCTGGTGGCCAGTGACACATGAGCTTAGTGTCTGGAGACTGGCGAAAGCAAGTCTTGGTAGAACAATCATAGCTTCGAATTTATACAACAACAAAAATAAGATGCTCAGACAATTAAATTTTTCGATTACCGTTAAGCTAAAACTGAGACTGAATAATCCCCTTGAGCTTGGACGCTACGATAGCTAGATATACAAAATTTGGCTTATGCAGTGTAAAAAAAATTATATATAAAATTGGAAATGAATGAAATAAGAAGAATTTCTAGAAGATCTAATTGTCTTATTAAAGCTTAATTGTCACAATTATTAAAAAGGAAATTATTATTATTTTTATTTTATTGAAAGTTATAAATATTTTACCATAATTCAAAACTCCATCTTTGATATAGCGCATATAATTGGATTTCATATATGAACCAAAAGACCTGCTGGAAACATGGTCAAACAGCTTAAGAGAGCGTAGCATATGGAAGAGTTAAAGTAAATCATTTCGTGCATAAAAACGAATGACAGCTCAATGCAAACTGTCAAAGTGAAACGCGAGCAGAAAAGCAATTGAGCGAGAGACGCTTGGAATATGTGGCTCTGACTGGATATGGTTGGAGCAGGCACAGGAGCCGGAGCTCGAGCTGAAGCCGGCGCAGGAGCTGAAGCAGAAGCAAAAGCAGCCATAAAGAGCTTTTACGACCGCCACTAGGCGGCAGCTCAAATGATAAATTGTCTACAGTGGACAGTGCTGTGGTGGTGGTGGTGCTGGCTACCAGAGATCGATGCACCACCAGCCAAATAGCCAAATAGCCAAAAGCCTGAGCAGAGCTGCAACGCAGTCGAAGATTAGACAATTTGTAGAGGAGCTGCACTCAGTTTGCTTGTGCCTGCAAGCGCCACACACTGCTGGCAGAGCCAAGCACGGGCCATCGGGCCATGTGGAATGCCAGGCGGCCGAGCTGGTCCGCAGTCCTCTTTCCAGTTGCCTCGTGTTAATTGAAAACTGTACGGTAATGTTGCTTATCGCCTGGCTATCAGACGATGTCGTCGTCGTAGACGTCGTCTCCCAAGTTTGGGCTCACTCGCTTTCAGGTCTGGGTCTTGCGTGTAGCATGGAGCCGCGCCACACCTCGAGGCCTCACGCATTGGCAGAGGTGTTTGATAAACATCCAAAGTCATGTCTTCAGATTTTTGTGGGCTTTTTTTTTCTGAAATATTGTGTGTGTGTGTGTGTGTGTGTGTGTGTCGCTTGCGGTGAAAATTTCTCAAACGCTTTTTGACAACTTTCATGTGAACGCACTTAACAAAATTTATCGCCTCGCGCATTATTTGTGGCTTTAATTGCTTATAGACGTTAAGAACTTGTCCTCCAGCTTCTTGTCGCCGACGACACCTGCGCCCCGGCCAAGGCTTAGCCTTCTAAGCAGGGCCTTAAACGCGTTACCAGTTGACACGCAGCGCGGCTTAATTGCTTTTACAAATTGATTGATGGAGCGGCTATTGAGAGTAATCACATCTATTATTGAAACATGCTACAACTTTTGTACTGTTTCAGTTCTTAGGGCACTTGGACACACACTAACACACACTTGTTTAAATGTATATATATATATATATATATATATATGCTTATTTATATATAAACTCCTTTTTCCACTGAGAACTTAATTAATTTAGCAGGCAATTGCCTTGACGAAATTCCTGCTAAATCAAAGAGAGACAAAATGCATTTTGTATTCGCTGCTTTAGATCGTTTCCCGATCTTTTTTTATTGGACTCGTTGCAGTTAACGCCAGCCGGCTGAAAGGTACGCGGTGTTAACAAGATAAGCATCCTGTCGGATCCGCCCGGAACGCCATCATTATTATGACATTTTTGTTGATTGGCCGGCTCATTCGCGCGGCCTTGTTTGTCGGCCAACTTCTGCGGAATTGTGCGTGTGGCCGTCCAGGCTAAGAACAACACTAAAATATTCAGCAACTGCAATTTTTATGGCCCGGCCGCTTGCTTCAATGTGATTTATATGCGGCTTCTTAAAGCAACGCCGCTCGTTTTATGACCCGCCGTCGCAGAGCTGACAACTGGGCCTTCACAATACAGTAGCCCCTTCGAATTTTGAACATTTAATTGTGAACTGCACGTGTGCTCCGAATTGGTCTTCACTTTAGGATTCGGATAGCCCATAAAGTGAAGGACGTCACGGGTCAAAGTGTCTAAATGTCTATGAGTGTTGAATATACATATGCAAATATCATTTAAATACTTTTACAATCAATCAATTGATGCAGCAAATATCTTATATCGAAGCCAATTAGTATACGTAATATGCAAATGCTTCTAGACACGATTATAGATAATTAATTAGCCCTATGCCTGGCTTGGCTTGCAGCAGTAGTAGACGCATTTTCGACATGCCTATTTGTCAGCGCGATTCCAAATAAATTTTCCACTTGTTGTTGCAGCAATTAATTTAACCCGCTCGCTACGACAATTTCGCGAGACAACAACAAGTTTCAGCATGGAAGTTTTGGAATAAATGTGGAGTGGAATAAATTAATTGCATGTTTTGCATAATCAGTAAATTGGTCGTTTATTTCAGTACCTAATTTGCCAGGCACTCGCCCAGGTAACTCGCCCCACTCTCCCACCAAATCTTTGCCATATGCATGCACTATAAATTATGAGCGCAGTTGAACAGACTCTCTCTCTCTCTCTCTCTCTCTCTCTCGCTCTCTCTTTCTAAGCGTGCCTTCGATGGAGCCACATGAAATACATTTTTATTTGCAAATCAGATAAGAGATCTTGGATCACAGCGAGCAGCTCGAACCATTTGTATGTAGATGTATATGCATACAGAAGGGCTGAGAATATTTATCGGCTGCGTGTGCTTGTTACCTAATTGATGACAACAGGTAGGCGCTTCTGTCAACTCGGCGAGAGAATATGATTGCAGCAGCTCATCTGCAAGATATCTCTTATGATTATCTGGCACGCACACCCAAAACAGCAGGCGGCAACAGTTGTCCCGTTGTCCCCACTGTGTGCGCCCAGAGCCAGAGCTTGAGATGGGCTTATGAAGTAAATTGCAGAGAGAATATGATACCAAATGGACGTTTGTATTAGTTAATGCAGGTAAAATATATAAAAATAGATGAGTCGATGACATCTGCCAGCTAAAAGCCTAAAAAATATTGGTGAAGAATGAAATAAAGCTAATATTGAAAGCGAACACAAAGCAACAAATACCTGAAGAGATTGCATTACATGATTATTAATGTTTAATTATTAATTATTATTAATAATAATAAATACAGAGAAGATAATAAATAATAGTGAACTTAAAATTAGTTATTTAGTATGTAATATGTATGCAGACATCTAACACATATTTCATTGAAGCTTGAGCTGCACATTTTGATTGATATAGGCTCCACTCGTTTACATGGATCGACTTAAAAGTTCAAAACTTTTATTTAGCTTGAATATATTAATTAAATAATGAATGACACTAATAAAATGTTATTTGAATTAAAAAAAGTTTTGTTTATTTTAAAAATAAATAATCAAATCAATTTTTAATTTTTATTAAAATATTAAGTTATTTATCTGTAAGAAATTTTCAAAATAATATTTTCCATGAATGTGGGTAATTAAAATGACTTTCAAAAACACAAGCGAATCAGCTAACTTACATACATTATTTCAATTGTTCAGATGGAGCCATCGATATCAGATAATTTAAATATGCATTTGGTATTATTATTCTACTTTGATTTTGTTTATTTCTATTTCATGCAGGAAATTATTCTTATATATTTGTTTCTTTCAGCAGTTTAAGTGAAAATATATCATATTTACTATAATAGAAGCAATTGTTATATTTTAGGTTTTATCTAATATAAATTATACATATAAACTATAAATAAATTTAAAGTAATTAGCTTTTAATTAAGCCAACTTATCTTTCCAAAGATTCACATATTACCTTCTGACAAAAACTTGTAATTTCTCAATTTAATAAAATATATTCGAACTCTTGGGCTATGCATGTGCATACTTCGCACATTCTTTGTTTGCAAACAATTGGCTGTTAAGAAGAGTCAATTGCAGTTCTGAATGCAGAGAGTGGCTTAGCAAATGCATTAATCATGCCAAGCGCTTTGTTGCTGCCACTTCTTGTGTGTCTCATTTTGGGTGGCATTTCATAGAGCGTGAGAGAGAGAGAGAGAGAGAGTGAGAGGAGTAGATGGAAGACAGGCTGTAGAAGCTGTTTCCTCAATTCCTGGGAATGGCAGCTACAGAGACTGTGTAAAAGTCTGTAGTCGAGTGCAACACCTACAACCAAATTGAAACGACAAGCGAAAAAAAGACACAAGTGCCACATGAGAAAAGAGAGACTGAGGGGGAGAAAGAGAGATAGAGAGAGAGAGAGGGCGAGGGAGTGGGAGTGGGAGTGGTAGTGGGGGCGAGAGTGCTGTGGGGAACAGCTACCTGTGTGTGGCTGCAGCTTGATCTGGTTGCAGTTTTAATCAATGAATAATTTAAATATTCCGATTAAACAAGCTGCTGGCTTGGCAGCGGACATTTCTTTTAATTCATTGCTACCAGCGGGAAGGGCAGCAATTGGAGCCCAGTTGGCCAATCAACACCTTTTTGGCTGCAGACTATCTTCGTCTTTTCTTGATTCTTTTTCGTTTTTATTGTGGCTCACATGTTCGATGCAAATCAAGTTGGCAACGTCTGGGCGGGCACAGGACACAGACTTGGGCTATCTCTCTGTCGATCCCGATGCCTGCCAAATGTCAGTTCCGGCCTGATTGCAAGCCAGCTAATGAATCATTTTGCACAGCTCTCCAACTGCTCCTCTGCATGTCTGTCCGTCCATCTGCCGGTGTGTGGCGCGAATTAATTATGCACACCTCTTCGGTTTCTGGGTAGTCGCATGTTGAGGTCTTGATCTTTGGACTACTGTGTTAATTGTTGGCTCTGGTTTTTGGCGCTCACTACGAACCGTTTTGAACCCGAAATGGCTTTATTATGCCTTCCTCTTCTTTTCTTTTCTCTTCTTTTTGGCCAGGATGTGCCTTTGCTTGGTTTGGCGTCTGGCTTTTGTTAATTGGACCACCCGGCCCCAAAGCCGTGTGATGTGACAGGATTTGAAGGAAAGCTTTTGTATTTTTATTACGTTTGCATGCGAAGGAAGGAATAGTTTCCGTCCTGACAGATTAATCCACATGTTAACTCATTAAGCTGGAAAATTCTCTTTAACTTGGAACTCTTTAGAGTTCAGATTTCCATATGAGTTCTAAATATGTGGACTATGCCAGCTGGTTTTACCTAGCCGGCAATGAGCCACATTTGTGGAGCTTATCGTTTCTGATGGAACGACCTTGTTACCCATTCATAGTTGATCAGACCGCCCACAGCTAACGCCTCGTTTAGTATTCGATAAAATTCTAATGAGTGCTAAGTACAGCATATAAAAGGCCAGCAATCCCTCATCGTAGGCAAACAGTGCAGAGTTCTAATCCAAAGCCTCAACATGGCCAATCAATGGAGCTATGCCTTGCTGCTCGTTTTGTTGGCATCGCTGCAGTTCTCACTGGGAATGCCCATGGGCACAGTTATAGACTGTAAGTAGCAATCAATACTCTAGAGAGAGATGTACCTAATCCACATTGCAAATCTCAGTGGATGCCTACTTTGAGAATGCGGACAGCAGTTCGCAGGAGCGTGTGGTGGGCGGCTATGATGTGCCCGACGATGAGTATGTGCCCTACCAGGTCTCGATGCAGTTTCTCACGAAGAGCGGCAAAATGCGACACTTTTGTGGTGGCTCTTTGATCGCCCCCAACAGAGTTCTGACTGCGGCTCACTGTGTCAATGGACAGAATGCGAGCAGGATCAGCGTGGTGGCTGGCATTCGGGATCTCAATGACGACAGCGGCCAACGTTCCCAGGTACAATCGTACGAGATGAATGAGAACTACGAGGAGCTTGTGACCAGCGACATCGCCATACTGAAAATCGATCCACCTTTCGAGATAGACGACAAACGCGTCAGCACCATCGATGTGAGCAGCAATGATCTGGTCGGAGCTGATCAGGAGGTGATGCTAACTGGTTGGGGTTCTGTTTTTCATTTTGGCACCGGACCCTTTGCCAAGTATCCAACCATACTGCAGAAGCTGACCTACAAGACGCTTGACAATACCAAATGTAAGGAGACCATGACGCAGCTGACAGACACGGAGATTTGTGCGCTAGAAAGCTTTGGCAAGGGCGCCTGCAATGTAAGTAGAAATCTGCTGGTTGGGATCATTTAACTGAATAATGCATGTCTATATCTGTTCAGGGCGATTCGGGTGGGCCTTTGGTTATGGCTAACGGCGAGTCTCTGAAGCAGGTCGGCGTTGTCTCTTATGGCACTGCTTTCTGTGCCTCCAACAGTCCCGATGTTTACACTCGCGTCTCCATGTTTAATACTTGGATCAAGGAGCGCATGGACTAGAGATGAATTTCTACCATACTATAACTGCAGTTGCAAATATCAAAATAAATTCGAGTTCATCAAATGACACGTGCTCTATCAATTATTCAAGCAGTTGAAAACCAATGGCAGCAATTGTCAAGTAGTAAACTGCTTGATTGCATACTTTTGGGATGAAATGAATTTTAGCCAAGCAGTTCAAATTCGAATTTCAATTTTTTCAACAAAGTATCTTAACTTATTGTTTTTATTTACTATATCTACAATATTACATTTACTAATACATTTAGTAATCTCTGTAGTCTGCATAAATGTCAAATGGATTTCGACGTTGGCTTACAGATAGAAATATGGGTCTATTTCCGCTTCTTTCCTGAACTATATAGCCTTCGACTTGCTGCTCAGCGTTCTCCGCATTTATGTCGTTATCTTCGCTCTCGGCTTCATCTTCATCCTCATCTTCTTCATCTTCTTCATCTTCTTCATCTTCCTTATTTGCCTCATTTTCTTTATCCTCCTCATTTTCCTCATTTTCTTCGATATTCTCTTTATCATCTTCATCGCTTGTGTCTCCTTCCGTTTTAGAGGGCTCATCGTTCGGTGATTCCTTAACTTGTGTCGCATCTTCTACGGACTCCTCATATTCATCTTCAACTTCTTCGCTTTTATACTGCTCTTCCACCGCTATTGTCTCATTTTTCTGATCATCTTCTACATTGGTTTTCGAGGACTCCACTGAAGTCTCAAATATGGTAGATTGAACAGATTCTTCATCATTTAATTCATTTTTGGTGTCTGATTTCGGAGAAACGGTAGGGCCCTCTGTAGTTGTCTCTTCAGATGGTTTTGTTGTTGATGATGTGCTTTCAGTCGGCATTGTGGCATTTGAAGTAGTAGTAGTAGGTTCTGTTGTTGATGATGTGCTTTCAGTCGGCATTGTGGCATTTGAAGTAGTAGTAGTAGGTTCTGTTGTTGATGATGTGCTTTCAGTCGGCATTATGGGCTTTGAAGTAGTAGGCCAAGTGGGCCAATGAGGCTTATGAGGCTTATGAGGCTTATGAGGCTTATGAGGCTTATGGGGCTTGTGGGGCTTGTGGGGTTTATGGGGTTTGTGGGGCTTATGCGGCTTATGGGGCTTATGTGGCTTATGGGGCTTATGGGGCTTATGAGGCTTGTGTGGCTTTGTGGGATATTCTTCTTTGTGATGGTGATGATGGTGGTGTTGATCCCCGTGAGGTCCCTTATGAGGAATAATAGGATATGGATAAATTATTTGGGGCGGATGATGATGGTGTGGAGGTGGCGGTGGTGGCACAGACCACACAGGTGCCGATGGCTGTCCAGGGCGTCCTGGCGGTCCTGGTGGTCCTTGAGTGCCTGGTGAGCCAGGTGAGCCTGTAGATCCAGAGGATCCGGGTGGTCCTAGAGGTCCCTGTGGTCCTGGTGAGCCAGGAGTTCCAGGTGAGCCTTGAGGTCCCTGGGAACCTTGAGCGCCGGGAAGCCCTTGAGAGCCTTGGGAGCCTGGGGCACCTGTTGGGCCTTGCGGCCCTTGGGTTCCTGGTGGTCCCTGAATTCCTTGAGCTCCAGGGGGACCCTTATCGCCCCTCGCGCCTGTGTCTCCTCTGTCACCCTTCTGCCCATCATCACCCTTATCACCTTTATCGCCAGGACGTCCTGGTTTTCCAGTCATGCCTGCGCAATGGGATTGTCAGTCAATAAAGTTGAGACTTTAGAATAATTTCACTTATACCTGTGAGTCCTGGAGGACCTGGTGGTCCAGGGGGGCCAGGCGGACATGTACATTTCGATGGCGGATGATGATGATGGTGTGGCGGCTGCGGCGGCGGCGGCGGTGGGTAGAACGGAGGTGGTTGTGGTGGTGGATGATAATGGACTGGTCGCTTGATAATCACTTTTGGTGGAGATGGCGGTGGAGCAGGAGCGGGAGCAGGGGCGGGAGCGGGAGCGGGAGCGGGAGCTGGCACCTGAACTGTCAAATATCTTCCAAAATCTTCATTGCTCAGATTTCTGGTAGAGTAACGCGATCCACCAACGATGGCAAAGTCTGGAATTACATATGATTATAAGATAAGTTTAATGCTAAGGATTAAACTTTGATAATCTTCAACTTACATAGACCGAGGAGCGTTACTATCCGTATCATGTCTAAAACTTATTTGCTGAAAACAATATGTAATTGATTTCTTTTATAGCACACGAATGGTTCTGCCGCTGAAATATTCTAATCAACTAACTTTCACATATCTAAACCTGATCAAACCGTTAACTGCAATATAGATCAAACCATTTTTAGTTAATAGTTTTTTTTTATGATCTTATCATTGACGCATAAATATAGATATGTTCTTGATTCGTCTAGCTAAAACAAAAACTCGTTTGATACGCTCGTTCAAAAAAAAAGAGCACCAAACTAAATGGCTATGATGCCGGCAAATGAGCCGAAAAAACAGCAACCCACATATATCAACCTACCTGCCATAAGTTCATCAAAAATAATATGCAAAACAACAAATTCTTGAACATCATTGAGTGTGCCAAAGAACGAAAGAACGAACGTAAGAGCATTTATAACCATTTATAACTGATTTGAATAGCGTTGACTGCCCATTCTTTTTGTTCGGGGCTCTTTTGGCGAACACAATAAGCTAATTGGATTTTATCTGCTGCAAAGTGGCATAATGATTTTTATATCGTCACGCAACTAATAATCTCAATAGATTTGCAGTAAATAAATAAATATACAAAACATTTCTAAATATAACGAATCATGATATTTATAAGAATATAATAATGAAAAGCAATATAAATATAAATATTAATATAAATTTAAATATAAATACAGTCAGACAGTCAGTCAGTGACTAAGCTCGTGCCTTTTGTCATGTATCTAATCATACTAGTATCATCATTCAATAATAATAGCAAAGCATAAGAGCGTGTCCAATTAAAAGATACACTGAATCCCTTTGCGTCTTTATTTATTTTTTTAGAGACTAGAGTCTTGTGCGTTGCTAACTATACTCGGCCACATATCATTACCAAGTTCAAATAGAACATAATTAAGTTGCCACCGATGGCCCCACGATAGCCATACGCAAATATCTGCGGACCAACATCCCTGTGTCCTGGCGATTCAAGGTGCAGCCTATCGTCCCGATCATTTTCACAAAATAAATATACTCAACATTCAAATTTTCAGTGGGTTTTATGTATAATAATTTACAACCAAAAATGTGTAGAATTTTAGAGTTCGTTGAATTATTTTATTAAAAAGCTGCTAAATACATATGCAGTACATTACACATCTAAATGTTTTTCATTACACATCTTGATGCATGTTGCTCTGCTTTCCGTAGGATCCGGTAATTTGCCTTCTTCGTCAATCGTTTCAACAACTTTATCCACAGACAGAGCGGACGGTTGAGAATTGTCATTCTTGTGCTCTTGATGAGAAGGTGGGCCATCTGGCTGTTCCTTTTCATCGCTCACGCCAGTTTCGCCTTTCAATACAGCGAACTTGTTTGTGTCTTTAGTTAGAGCGAAAATTTTACTATTTTCATCTCTACGCCTTCGATATAGAGTTGGACCTGGCGGTCCCACATCGCCTTTTTGTCCCTTTACTCCAGGTTCACCTTTAATTCCGGGTTCACCATTGGGTCCTTTTGGACCCTGAATACCTGGTTGGCCGGGGACACCTGGACTACCGGGAATCCCATCACGACTTGGAGGTCCAGGTGGACCCGGGGGACCCGGACGACCTGGCGGACAAAAACATACACCTTGTGGATAGCTTGGATAGGGTGAATAGGGATAGGATGAAGGAGAAACGTATCCGTTCTCATTTTTGCGACGTCCAGTAGAAGAGCTACGATTTGGAAGCTCTATAGAAATTGTCCGGCCTTCATTGTTATAGTTGCGCTTTTTTGCAGAGCTACTGCTGCAGCTGACCAATAGGATCAGACCTAGAAAATAAAATGTGATTTAATACAATTTTATTTGATTAAATATCCGTCTTTACCTAAGCAGAATAAGGTTATGAGCCGAGTCATCTCCGAAACTCTAATGTTGCCGTGGCCCTTAAGCCAAGCCATTTATATGCTGCTCCTCTATTATACTACGTTAAATTTCTACGATTATTCGTGTCAAAGAAATCACTATTAAGCTACAAGATTTTGAAACGAGGTTCTAGACTCTATGAACCCGTTATGAGTTTACTGTTCTTTTCTATGGCAGAGGAAAATAAGTAAAAATGTTATATATGTGCATACATTAGCACAGAATCTTCAGACAGCTGTGAACATAGGAATTAAATAATTTTAATGTATATTAAACCTGAGATATGTGAATAAATTTAGTTTTATGGGAGTTTTATTTCTATGTATTATCTATTTGCCAAATTAAAAGTCTCTAGTATTTTAAATGCGTTTTTTTTTTTTTATTGCGGTGAGGGGGGTGTGGCATTACAACATCTGCGTGTCAATAATATCTATCTTAATATATAATTCGAGGTCTCTAGCTCGAACGGTGTAAAAGTTATGCTAAAAAAAGCATTATCGGTAATTTGGAAATGGGATAAGTTATCGAAGAAACAAAATAAACTCGTGCTGCGTAACTAACATACGAGTATTCATGTGAAATTTCAGCTCTCCAGCTTTGTAGTTTCCGAAATTTCAGGTTCAGGGTATAAAAATAGACAGTATGAAATCAAGGGTAGAGTATGTCCAACTTGAAGATACCCTGAGCCCCTATCTATCTGCATTTGTATTGATTTTGCATATTTATGATTTGTGATACTTAAAACACTTGTACTTTTGTAAAAGTAGAAGAACACAAAATTATACCACAATTAAGTTTCCACAGGAGGCCCCCACTCAGATCGACGAGTTCATATATACGGATAGACTGATATACTAAGAGATGAGTTAAAGCTACTCAGCAATATATCTGTTTTGTACATTTTCACAAAAACATAACACCCAGAATTATCATTTTCAATGGGTTGAGGGTGTAATAATTTATAATTTTTAGAATTTTTTAAGCCAAATTCAGTGATTTATTTTATTAGAAAGCAGAAATGTTCTGTAAATTACAGAGTTAAATGTTTTTCATCACACATCTTGAGGCATGTGGCTCTGCTCTCCTTTGGATCTGGTAATTTGTCTGCTTCGTCAGTCACTTCTATATCTTTGTGCTGTTGCTGGGAAGGTGGACCATCTATCTGTTCCTCTCCATCGCTCACGCCAGGTTCGCCTTTCAATACAGCGAACTTGTCTGTGTCCTTAGTTGCAGGGAGAATTTGACTATTTGCATCTCTGCGCCGTCGACGTCCAGGTGGACCTGCCGGTCCCGCATTGCCTGTTTGGCCCTTTGTTCCCGGTGCACCATTAATTCCAGGATCACCCTTGGGTCCTATTGGGCCCGCAATGCCCGGTTGACCGGGAATACCTGGATTACCGGGAATCCCATCAGGACTTGGAGGTCCAGGTGGACCCGGCGGACCCGGCGGACAAAAACATCCACCTTGTGGATACGTTGGATAGGGTGAATAGTGATAGGAAGAAGGAGAAAAGTATCCGTTCTCATTTTTGCGACGTCCAGTAGAAGAGCTACGATTTGGAAGCTCTATAGAAATTGTCCGACCTTCATTGTTATAGTTGCGCTTTTTTGCAGAGCTACTGCTGCAGCTGACCAATAGGATCAGACCTAGAAAATAAAATGTGATTTAATGCAATTTTATTTGATTAAATACCCGTCCTTACTTAAGCAGAATAAGGTTATGAGCCGAGTCATCTCCGAGCCTCAAATGTTGCCACGGCCACTAAGCGACGGCATTTATACATACCTCATCGATGATGACATGCTAATTTGTGGAGGAATATTCAATTCAAAGAAACCAATCTGAAACGAAAATATTTGAAAAAGAGATTCTAGAGTCTAGATTCTACTAAACCGTTATAAGTTTACTGTTGCTTTTATTATGGCTGTGGAAAATAAATAAAATGGTTATATATACATATATGTATATGTATTCATTTATAGGGATCTATGCATACGTTTGTGAACATAAAAATTAAATTAATTATATAATAACAAAAATGAGAAATATAAATGTGCATGAAGTCATTCGAGAAGTGAAAACGGAGCATCAAACATTGCTATGTTTACCTCTATATAATATATGCAAATCTAACCAAGATTCAACAATCAAACTGTGCTAACTTGATTATGCAAAAGCTAATCATAATGTCGGCGTTTGTTCTTCTAAGCTATTAAGAGTAGTAGATTGACAAAATCACTTGCTATTGTTTCAGCCACATCAATCGGGAACTCAGATTATGATTGACCCAATTAAGTGTATCGTGATTCCCATACTAAAGGCTGAGCGAAAGTTATGTCTAAAATGAAATGGTTAGCAGAACTCTGGCTGACTGATCGATGCTTTTTCCATTTATTTTTCATTTCGAAAGAGAAATTCTAAACAATAATTATATATATAACACATATTCATTATTTACATGATCAATTATAGTCACTTGCAATTCCAGAAAAAATAAAACAAATTCCCTAACGAGCTAGCCTAGTTTAGCCTCCAAAGTTTATCAGCTAATTGTAGTTTTCTGGGTTAGGGTGATGCATATGAGGCATATTCCAATTACCGGCATGAAGGCTCATTACGTTTTGAATTTCAAGATCAAAACTAATGGCATAACTTCTGCATTATCTATGTAAATTTTTAGCGCAATGAGGTTCGCGTATAATCCAATATATAGGCTGGGCCGTCGACCAAATGGTATGCATAACCCAAGCAAACATGTCTCTTACTGAACTCATTATGTGGACAGCTCTGTTCCTAGGCAGCGCCACAGCTCGTCACAATTGTAAGTAGGGAAAATGGGAAGTACAGATATTAAATTTTTAAAAACACTCCTCCGACAGCACGACAGCCCGATGGATCTGCTCCCTCTCGCATTGTGGGCGGATCCGATGTGCCCCAAGGTGAATATGTGCCCTATCAAGTGTCGATGCAGTACCAAGTCCGCGACGGATACGCCCACTTCTGT
Organism: Drosophila borborema; assembly: GCA_030914335.1. Lineage (NCBI taxonomy): Eukaryota > Metazoa > Arthropoda > Insecta > Diptera > Drosophilidae > Drosophila > Drosophila borborema. The sequence goes on from JAUESP010000306.1 coordinate 12,113,129, forward strand.
GGCGGCTCAATCATAGCTCCTGATCGCATACTCACAGCGGCCCACTGTTGTGACGGGATGAATGTAACGCGCATGTCTGTCGTCGCGGGCGTACGCAATCTGAATGACAAGGGCGGCTCTCGCTCTCGGGTTGTCTCCTTTGTCATACACCCCGACTACAAGGCGCTGAAGACCAGCGATATTGCAGTGCTAACAATCGATCCACCGCTGGTCTACAACAATGTCAGCGTGGCCCCTATTGAGTTTTCCTCTGAGACGTTTGTCGGTGGCGGAGTTCCTGTGACCTTAACCGGTTGGGGATTGCGATTCCCGGCTCCCTTTCCCTTTCTAGACAACATAAACTTTCCCAATACACTGCAGCGCATGAATTACAGAACGATTACAAACCAGGAGTGCCAACAAAGGGGCATGGAAGATGTGACGGAGACAGAGATATGTGCCAGAGGCATATTCAGAGGTGCTTGCTCGGTAAGAGAGTAAAAATGTTGAACAAAGAATACATTTGAAGATAAAATTTTCAATTTCAGGGCGACTCGGGTGGCCCGTTGGTGCGCGATGACAATGGATTGAAGCAGGTCGGAATCGTATCATATGGATTGGTTGTTTGCGGCCTTTTCGTCTCACCCGACGTCTACACCAGAGTGTCCACCTTCAGGAACTGGATACAGGAGAAAACAAATCGAGTTCGTCTGAGCAGCTTTCCCATTTAATTGTGTTCATTCAATTGGATATTCTCAAGACATTTTAAATATATACAATTTCACGTTGAACTAATTTACAAGCTTAAAGATCACGAATCACGAAAAGCATCTATCGGTTGAATAAGACAACAGAAACGAAAGAAAAAGGAGCTGAATTCTATTCGGCAGGTGGTGCTTCCTCTGCAGCAGGTGGTGCTTCCTCTGCGGCAGGGGGTGCTGCCTCTTCAGCCGGTGGTGGTGCTGCCTCTTCAGCTGGTGGCGGTGGCGCCTCGGCTGCTGGTGCTGGCTCTGCCTCAGGAGCTGCCTCTGAAGCTGGCGCTGGTTCTTCACCTGGTGGTGCTGCCTCTGGAGAAGATTCGTCTGGCTTGGCATCCTCTCCCTCAAACTCCACTTGGGATTGAAGGGCTGTAACTGGAGCTGTGCTGCCAGCAGTCATTGCACCTGTATCTGCAGCTGTGCTGGCACCTTGATCGACCAATGTGGTATCTTCTCTGTCAGTTGGCGTTTCCTTTTCTTGGCAAGGATCTTCAATCTAGAAATATATAGAGGTTAACCACTAGAGCATTGCATAAGCTCTAATATACTTACCGGTTTAATGGCCTGGCGCTGTAATTCAGAGTAGGAGTATTAGGGTGTTGTCTCTGATCAAAATAGTTAAGTTAAAACCCACCGATAGTACGTAACGGAAGAAGCGCTGTATCACGCGAGCAGCTCTGTCCAAGCGCATGAATTCATCGTCATCCTTGTCCTGCAGCATACAGGTGCAGATACATACGTGCTGGTCCATCATGCGACGCACCAGATAGCCACGAAAAGCGGCTTGAATGGTGGTGGCCGCCTTGTTGCGCATCAGTTCCTCAAGACGCTTGAGTTCGCGGTCGCGGAAATATTGATAGAGCAGCTCGGTGCCCTGGGACTCTTTGCCTGCGGCCATGTAGGCGTCCACGAAGCGCTTGTAGGCGCTCGCAATTGCTGGACGGGAGGCGTCCAGCTCTTCCTCGGTGAACTTACACTTACGTATCAGCTCCTCCAACATGTCAATGTCCACGAACTTAATGGTCTCCTTGCCACGTCGCATCTCACAGCGCCGTTTCTCCAGGAAGTTACGGAAGCAGTCCTCCATTACCTGAGCCATCTCATCCGATTTCTCCTTGGTCAGATCACAAATGCACAAATCAGAAATAATGCTATCCACCTGCCGCAGAGCGCGCTCCAAAATGGTCTTGGCCACTGCAAAAAATCACTCGTTATCAGATGTAAATAAATATATATGCATATAAGATAAAGAGCTTACCCAAGGCCTTCTCTCGTGTGACAATCACCGAGTGCAAATAGTCGATGATGAACTGGCACAGGCACTCTTTGGTCGGCTGGCAGCGCAGCACTTCTCGGGTTATGTCGGAGAGCAACTCCGGTAGGCCTTCGGGCACATTGATTGCTTGCTGACGCAATTTGCCGCGCTGAATCAGATAATTCATATTGCGCTTAAATATTTAGTCTTTGGACTTTTCTTCAAACTTTAAAAGAAACCCGTCAAAATAATTTTGGAACTGTTTGTGGCGGCTATTGTGTTCAAATCTACAGTTTATCTTTAACTACAAACCATATATGATATATAAACTACATTGAGAGAGAAGCAATGTTTACTAAGTTCCAAGGATAAAAAGGTTTTATGATAAATGAAAAAGGTATTATGATAAATGAAAAACAGCAATTGAACTTTAACTTTTACATATAGCTGGATTATTGAACTATAATGCGTTTGCAGAAGTGGGTGTGTTTTATTTCGCCAGCGTAAGGCATAAATTGCACTTGAATTTGCAAGGCAAATTTGTTTCTCTTATTTCAGCTGCGGGTAGCGACAATAGCACTAAATCGTTGAACCGCTTTCCATTTCTGTAAGTAGCTGAACTTTCTACCCAGCAGAGTTCGTCTAGTAAGCTTAGCGCGACAGGCAGATACCCTAATCAATGTCAACTTTTAAATTGGAACTCAGTTTGTGCGGTACGTCGTATATACCCCTTGAAGTACGTCGCAAACGCGGCATGGAAGCTCAACACATGGAACCCTAAGAACTAAAATATGCAAACTTGAATATCTACTTGATGTAGGCTTGGTGTATTTTAAGTAGATCAGGGACGTTGTAAAAGGGTTTTCACTTATGAACAGGGTTATCCGCAATAAAATAATTTAATTGGCTTTAGCTAACTCTTAAACCATAACATGATAAATTATTCTTTTCCGGTCTGTTTCTTTGCTAAGGTTTTAGCTCCTGCTGAGTAAACTGCTTATCAACAGGCTAATGAAGGAGACCACCGTGCCAATAAGAAATATCACAGCTCCAATCAGAAACACTGCTTAACTATGCATTAACAGAGTGTAGCAAAGCCCTATAATTTATTTGAATCATCGCAGGCAGATATTTTGCCTATGCTCCTTACTCTAGTCTACATATGTATGTATGTATACAGAGAAGAACCATTGCACATTTACCTACATATGTATTTCTCATTGCGGAAATTCCAATAAGTGCGCATTCACATCAGCTGATCATTCCAATGGGAACTGCTTGTTCGCTGATCCCTCCCACAAAGCTGCAGCGCCGCCTTTGTTCGTGTGGGCTGACGTCAAAGCTTTGGGAATTGCATATAAAAGCTTTTATGGCATGCTGATTGTTTTCGATTGCTCATCGGATTTCAGTGTGCGACGAACCTTTCCGCCAAGCAGACAGCGTCGAGAAGCTTTTTCGGGTACTCCAAGCGAAGCTGAAGCTTTCACACCATGCAAAAGCTGTGCCGAAGCGTATGGGCGCTTGGTAATAAATAAATATATTAAAAACAATAACAAAAAAAATTGCTTAAGCTTTGCTACTTCGTAGGTCAACGAACTGCCATTGGCTGCGATAGGGGTATCGCTTGCCTGGCCGCCCTCTCCGAGACCCATCAGATCCTGCAAAAGACCTGCCGGGACTTTGCCAACGCAGAGCTGGCGCCCCATGCGCGACGTCACGATCGTGACCACCTGTACCCGGCTGAACAAGTGCGTCGCCTCGGCGAACTGGGCCTTATGTCTGTCACGGTGCAAGAGGAATACGGTGAGCATTGCTCCCAGAGATTGGGCAAAAGCAGAGCCTGACTGTCAACGACGACGACTACTTACAGGTGGCACCGGTCTGGATTATCAAGCCTATGCCATAGGCATGGAGGAAGTGGCTCGTGGTGATGCGGCCGTGTCGATTGTGATGGGCGTGAACAATCTATATCTAGGTGCAGTTCAGCAGCATGGCACCGAGGTGCAAAAGCAACAGTTTCTGGTGCCCTACACTCAGGGTCAGCACATTGCCTTCTATGCGCTCTCGGAGCCGGGCAGTGGCTCCGATGCCAGCGCCGCCAGTACCACTGCAAAGCTGAATGCTGGAGGGGACTATTTGCTGAATGGCACCAAGGCCTGGATATCCAATTCCAAGGAGGCCACCGGAGGCATCATCTTCGCCACTGTTGACAAAAGCCTCAAGCACAAAGGTATTACCGCTTTTTTGACTGAAAAGAATGTGCCTGGCCTGTCTATAGCCAAAAATGAGAGCAAGATGGGCATGTGCGCCAGCTCCACGTGCCAGTTGACGCTCGACGATGTCTGTGTGCCACAAGCTCAAGTGCTGGGATCGGCTGGAGGCGGGTTTAGGATTGCCATGGAATCGCTCGACTGCGGTCGCATAGGCATTGCTGCTCAGTCAACGGGCATAGCACAAGCGGCGCTTGAGCTGGCGCTCGACTATGCGGAGAAGAGAGTGGCCTTCGGGCAGCGATTGTCGCGACTGCAGATGATTCAACAGAAGTTGGCGGACATGGCACTGCGCGTGGAGACCGCACGGCTGCTCACTTGGCGAGCCGCATGGCTTAAGGATAACGGACTGTCCATTACCAAGGAGGCGGCGATGGCCAAGTTGCATGCCTCCGAAACGGCCACCTACTGTGCGCATCAGTGCATCCAAATCCTAGGTGGCATGGGTTACACGACGGATCTGCCGGCAGAGATGTATTATAGAAATGCCCGTGTGACGGAAATCTACGAGGGCACCTCCGAGATACAGCGTATTGTCATTGCCAATTGTGTTTTGCAAAGCATTTCCAATTAGTAAATATAAACAAATAATAAAACAAGTTCTATTGCGCGATTTTATTTAAAACTGTCGCCTGCGTAAAATAATCGGATGACCGCTATAAATAATCGCTTGTCAAACAGCTGTTTGTGTATGCGATGTAATCGGACCACCGCCACAACTGCTGTCACTTGCACAATAATTGTTATCGTAGTTATCGAATCAAGAAAGCCGAAAGAAACGTACATTTTTGTGAATAATAAGAATTAAATGAGCACTGATCTGTTGCAATTAGACGTGGACACGCTGTTTGAGCAGCATGGCGTGTCCGAGATCGATGCTGTACAGAAGAAAATCCAAACAGTTGTGGAAAATAAACGCGAAGAGCTGCGCACAATGGTTGGGTAAGTAAGCTGTGTGATGTGGCACGTAGAATGCTAGCGCAACATCATAGAATGTGAATTAATCTCCTGCCTGTAACTGCAGCGAACGCTATCGGGATCTGATCAAGGCTGCCGACACCATAGCAGCCATGCAGACGTCAGCAGGCACACTCATCGAGCAGGTCCATTGCATTCAGGTCAATTGTCGCAGTCTGAACGAACAGCAATTGCTGGGCTTCAAGACCACGCCCACCGAAGCAGAAGTGCTGCTACAGAAGCGGACGGTGAGCAAACAGCTCAGCAACTATTACAGCACCATGGTTCAGATCAAATTGCTGAGCAGTCTGCCAGAGCTGATCTGGACACACATTGACCAGGAGGAATTCTATGCAGCCACAGAGCTCTTCATATACAGTCGCCACATCAGTACTGGTTTACAGTTAGATGCAAAAAATACGCTAATGCAACGGCTGCCTGTTGCACTGAAGCAATGGGAAATCTTGCGTCCTTTTCATACAACCATCAAACAGGCGGTGCTCGCAGTGCTGGAGCAAGAGCAACTCAACGCCGACATGGCGGTCGATTGCATGTTGAGCCTGCTGTTGCTAGACAAATGCGATTTGGGCCAAGTGCTGCTGACGTTTCTGCAGCTACGGTCCACAGCCTACTTTAACTGCCTGCAGAGCCAAAGCGGCGATGGCGAAAAAGACAAGCCGAGGCGCGTCAAAGAGCGCATCCTGACCAGCTTGCATATACTAAACGGCACCATAGAGCTCGTTGGCACTTGTTTTTTAGGTTAGTGAGGAATTCGTTCCAAACTCAAATATTAATCTGACATAACCTATTATTATTTTCAGCCAATGGTCTGCTCTACAAACGCCTGGCCGAGTGCGTGGCACCTACTGCAGCGCCCAGCATTAATCGCATGGATAGCAGCGATCGACAGCTAGCTCATCTACTGCCCGACATCATAGCAGGATATAAGCCGCAGTTCGAGACGCCCAAATTATTGCCAGAGCAGCTGTGTGATGCACTGCAAAAGTGGATGGCGAAAATTGACAACTTGGCGGAAAAGCATCTGCAGCCCGTCTTTGGGCTGGTCAGCAGCATGCAGACCATACAGGACATCAAGCTGGCTGCGGGCACCTTGTCCAAGCGTGACAACGCTCAGCTGGAACAGCAGCTAGGTCTTTCACAAGCTGAATTGGATTTCTACAGGCTGAAGTATATGCCTCTGATAAATGCGCGTGTTCGCGAGATAATTCGCAGTAGCTGGGTAGCCGCAATGCAGCAAACCTACGATGAGGTGGTTAAGCTCGTGGAGAACTTCAGCCCGCCCGCACCACTTCAAATCTGGCTAGAGCAAAGCGATGACCTCCCATTGAGTTTGGCTGCCGCCCTCAGCGATCAGCCGAAGCGTTTGGCCAATCGCACCAAGGGCTACGAAGGAGCCACCATTACGCTGTGCGCCCAGTTTGACGCGCAGCTGGGTGCCATCGTGCAAGACCTGAATGTGCTCCTGCAAGAGCAAACAGCTCGCAACGAAGACAAACTGGCGTTGATAAGTTTTCTGCGCGAAACGGCAGAGGAGCAGATGACGAGCTACTTGACTCAATTGAAATCGCTGCGTCTGCAGGAGCGTCAGGCTCTGTTGCAGGCGCTGCGCAACACGCTGGCCTTGATCGAGCTGTGTCCCCATCTGAAGCTTTGCTTCTGCCAGCCCAGCAACTGGCGTCAATGGGCTGCCAATCTGTCAGGCGCCGGCTCCGAGCATTGGCAGCGTTTATGTGCTCTGATCGAAGAGGAGCTAATGCACTTCTGGCAGCTCATTGTTGATGATATTCTCGCCACGCACAATTGCGCGGATATGCTGCCGCAGACCATAACGCACGATGTTGTCCTGCGGGACTTTGCTGTAAGTCAAGATTGTTTTAATTTATATTGAAACTAAATCTAACTTCTTCGTGCACAGCTGTGGCAAACGCAGACTCTGGAGCAGCGCGATGAGGAGCATGATCAGAGTGTCCAGTCCACCATACGTATACCCAGCCAGCCACGTCTCTCGCTCCAAACGTATTTGCATCAATTGATTGAAGCACTGAACAATGCTGTGCCTCAAACGCTGCCCACCAAAGCGCTTCAGGCTTTTAATCAAAAGCTACTTGCACAGCTTTTGAGCCACTATGAGCATCTGTCGGCCGCGGAGTGCACTAAAAACAGTCAGAACATTGCGCTGCAGCTGTACTTTGATCTGAAGTTTCTGGAGCGTGTGTTTGGCGTGAATCGCGAGGAGCGCAGTCTCTACGAGAAATTCCATGTGCTGCAGCGCAGTCTGCGCGACTGCATTGATCCTTTTGATTTCGAGCTGTTCGCCGAACATATAACGGCACACGTTTTCCGCTCTACGGCGCGACTGCATGGCGAATTTGGCGTGCTTACACCTCCGCAGGATAATACACAGACTGCAAATGCTAGTTCTCTATCACATGAGGCAGATCCCAATGTGCTCTGTCTAAGCTCTTCCGGCTCCACTTCGCTTTGGTTTCCACTGTTGCCTATTGTCATGCCGCAGGCGGCAGCAACTGCAACTCTTCCTGTCGAACGGAAGCCTCCTGTCACAGAATCAGATAAGGTATGTTTTTGTGTTACCTTGCTTTTAAGTGGGGAATATTTAAAATGCATACTCTTACTCTCCCAAATACATACTCTTGCAGTAATTAACAACGTTTTTGTACTGGTCCGAATATTATATATATCCAATCCTTGTCTGTAGGTACATCGAGCTCAATTCTTATTTCCTTAGTTAAGATAATGTCCCCATTAAACTAAACTTACTTACATTCCTGAATTCGATATGCTATCATAAAGACCATTAGAGCACGTATAATATCTAATGATTTATGTGTATATCATAGCTTTAATATCGTATGTGACTGCGAAGACATATAATCTTCGGTTCATCGAAGATAAATGTTTTTGTATTAATCGATATTCTCTACTATTATATAATCTTATATATTTTTTTAGGAGCTCTTTGAATTGTAGTTAATTTCCAAATTATTCATCATTTATTCATTTGGGTAGGCATCTTGTGCTAAGTTGTGTTTGTTCTATATGTTTAGCATGATTGTCGTTGATTACCGTTTTTTTTTTTTTTTTAATGGTTTATCGAATTTGTGATTTTAGTGATGCAAGATCCTTATCCTTATCCATTCCATCCTCTTATTCAATGTTAACTGCTTTGCATGACAAGTGTTGCTTGCTGGGCACTGCTTTGCACAGTTGGCGCATAGCCAAGACACGAACCAGCTCCTACACTTGAAGTCAACGTTTATATTAATATCTGTTTCTTTTACAAACATATATTTATTACATTTTATTAATTCTCTGTTTGTTTTGTTTAACTTAAATAATCAGTTTTCTGTGCATAACTGCCTCTTTATTATGCTGGACTTTAATTAGACAGCCAATTTGCGTAGCTTCGTCAGCTGGCAACTGCGTTTTCAAACAGAATTAATGCAATTAACAATAAATAAAGCAAAAGTGTCATTAAATAAATTTTAATTAGCTGCAGTAACCACAGCTGTAATAGAAGCAGCGATTGCTGCCCGCAAAAGTTTTGCCCGTTTCTCCAAATAAGAGAAATCAGAATCCGATATCAAAAACTTGCAGCTGCCACACAGCTCTGTGTGTCTGTGTGAAACTTAAATGCTAATTAATGAATTGGTCCATTATTGAAATCAAATCGTTGGGCAAACGTTAATTTATAGCCACGCTGACTTTGCTGGTTATGTGGACGCAGTTAGTCGCATGTTTCACCATATAAATTGAGCTCTAATTATGTTCATGTTTATTGCCCTGGCCCATAAATCTTTGCACAGTGCCGCAAATTAATAGATTAATCAACCAAAAATTTGCCACAACACATTAATAACCCATATGTACGTATATCTCTCTTTAGGGGGCAGCGACACCCACCCGCAAGCCAGGCACACGCAAAAGCGATTCGAGCACCAAATCCAAGTCGAGCGCCGCCTCATTCTTTGGCATGTCCCAGGAGTGGTTCCGTTAGAGCCGTTTGCCATCAATGCCACTGCGAATGCTCACAGCAGCAGATGAGCCTAATGAAGTGGCCAAGTGGAGTGCACGAAACGCGCTCATCCAACCGGAAATCCAGTGCAGCAGCCACAGCCACAGCCGCAGTAGCAGCAACAGCCACAGCAACAACTGTCATTGCTGTCTATTCAGTTGTGTAATGACTGTTTGCTGGGTGTGTCAGCGTGTGTGTATGTGTGTGTGTTAACTGTTCCATTCCAAGCATTCTTCATTATGCAGCATGCACCCAAATATCGTTAATCAACTACAGTTTCAACATTTATAAGCTCCTCTTTTAATTCCTCTTAAAAATATAGTGGCATATTTATTCTTATATTGTAATTTAATGCGCTTTTTACTTCGGCACACTCACGAAAGCTATTTCTTGCCGCCTTTTTTACCGCCACCGGCTGCCTTTTGATCTACTCCTTTCTTGCCGCCTTTGTCGGCCGCAGGAATAGGTGGTTTGTTTTTACCAGCACCACCGCCACCGCCTCCACCACCACCGCCTTTTTTCTGTTAACAAGAAGCATAAAACGGATTGCAGAAAATAAAATGTAATAATAGTGCAAATAATAGAAAGAAGGTTTACAAGAAATTGCTATCGGGTAAGTCCATAAATGACATGATAAATAATCTGGGAAAGGTAAATCATTTAATGAGCCGTATTAAAGCTAAAATGAAATTTAATCAAACTCTGAAAAATTACCTTGAATTCATATAATTAAATGTGGATAGAGGATAAATGTGGAACATTTATAAAAAATAGTTTATATCTAAATTTAATTATAAAAAAAAATTAAAAATTGGTATATAGAAAAATTTTGACTTATTCATTCAAAAAGCTCTTTGAGTTCATCTTGAATTATTATTATATAGCTTAGTTGAGTCGAGTTGAAATTAGTCAGATTATGAATAAGAAATATTCATGTAAAATAAACTTCTGTTTATTTTGAAAACATTATTTTGCTGTAAATTTCATGAGCACATTTAAAATGAATATATTAAAAAAATGCGTAACAAATGATTATCTTGTTTGTATTTGGGATTTTCGAATTGACGATTGAGTCTATAGCTAATTGAATTGATGCCACTTTTAGACTCACAATTAAAACGCATGTTGCATAACACAAATATTGCTTACATTGCCGCCGCCGCCGCCACCACCAGATGCGCCACCGCCACCTCCACCACCACTGCCTCCACCACCACCGCCGCCGCCCTTGTTTTTGCCCATTTCAGCAACTTCCTTTGTGCTAAATTTATTTAATTTGTTCGACTTGTTTGCGAACAACTTTCGCCGCAAGCAAATTGCAACTAATAAGCGCTTGACGCAAAAAAAAAGAAATGCAAAATGAATAAATAATTTTGCAGGCAGAGAGAAATGTGAACTAAACCATGAAACCAAAACAAAATGCAAAAGCGCAAAAAAAAAAAATAAAAATAAAAACACAAGAGAAATGCGAATCATTGAAAAACCAAAGGAAATGTGGGAGGGGGAGAGGGGCAGACCCTCCTCGACCACCGATGGGCGACAATGCAGTCGCAAGAGCAACAATGGCCGACAGTTCTCTCTCTCTCTCTCTCTCGCTCGCTCGCTCGCGTAACTGATTTAGTTAGTTATCGACCCCCCTTTAGCCACGCCCCTGGGGATATTGCTTGTGTTTGTGTTTGCGCTTGGCGCAACGAGTGGATTATTTTGTAGTTCTTTCTATTTGGCATTTTGTATTGCGCCTTCCTTCTCCCCCAGGGGGCCCCTTCGATGCCGACAATGACATTGACATTGGGCTCTTCCGCATACCCGCTCGCACCTTGGGGGCCTAATAAAAATGCAGCGAAAGTTTCGCAAGCTATGAAGACTAAAGCAAGCGCAACGGATGAAGGTTGGCTAAAAAAAAAAAAAAAAAAAAAAAAACAAACTTTCGGCGATGATTGCGTATAGTTAGTATAAAGCTTTTGTTGGCGTTGCGTCTACTTAATGTGTGAAAAACTAGTGAAATATTCATAAATATTCGCAGCGCATTAAAAGCGATAATTTTCTCCATTTAAATGCTGCCTATATTATATTTACATGAATTTCGATTGTTTTTTAATGTCTCTTAATAACAAACTAGATTATTTAAATCTACAATAATTATTTTATTTGCTTTGTATTAATTAAATTATGTATTTTTCAATCATTTCATTAGTACTTTAATCTCATGATAAACAAAATATCTTAAAATATGTTTTGCATAGTAAATTGCTCAGCCATCTGCACAAATGGTGTCTGCAGTCGGCATTTTAATGACTTTGTGAGATATTCTTTGACTTTAAGCTGTAAAGGTCCTGGCCACAGGAGCAGCTCCCATCTACAAGTAATTCAATTAAATTTACATGCGTGCACACACAACCACACGCTCCAGAGGATGTGCGTGGGCGGGCAAGCGAAGACGGATGGGATGGGGCAACAGAAGGTGACCAATTTTATAAATTTGCCACGTGCCTGCATGCCTGGGCAGCTCGGCAACAATAGGACAAAGCAGTGGCACAGTCGGATTTCTTCATATGCTAATTGTGTGTGAGTTAGCATCAAGTTGCTATGACGTTGACGCCAGCAGCTGGCTCCCGAATCAGGATACGCAAACTCAATGCATAGCTAATGAGCGAGCATCACATTTCATCTAGTCAACTCACTCGCAACGTGCTCTATGCTGGCTAATTAAGCTGGTCAGCTGCTGAGTGAAACCGATCTACAGCATGTTGAGTAAAGTGTGCCAACAAATGGACTACAAGCTGGCCAAAAGGGAAATTTCACTCTGACCCAACTCGCCTTGACTGGCGGCCTTGGCTCGTCGTGCATTTTGTTAATTCAACAAGTTGGAATCTGTTCATGGCTTATAAGCAATGAACATAAAACCAAATTAAAAGTGAAAAAAGTGAAAAATATAAAATAAGCTCATTAAATTACATACATGAGGCCACGGGACGGGACGCGGAGTGGAATGCCTTGAACAAAGTCGTATTACTCGGCCATTTGCAGCAGGTGCTGCAGGTAAGATAAACTCAGAGCCCAACTCGCCCCACTCGACCGAGAAGGGGAAAAATAAATGTAACTCAGCTATATATACAGGACAGACAGAAAAACTGTAGAAAAGTGGGCGTAACTTTACTGGCTAAATACATATATAAATGCTGCTCCAGCTGCAGCTGCAGCTGCAGGAGCAACGAGTGCAGCGGCCAGTGCTTGGGCCGGACACCGGAAAAGTGCGGAACTTTAATTAAGTTTTGGTTCTCCCAGCTGACTGACATCTTGAATTACAAATGAAAAACTTGTGTGCAAACTACAGGAAAAGCAAAAGGAAAATAAAAATCAGCAACAAGAAAAACCTAAAAAGGAAAAACTGGCAGCATAATAACACACCGAGCTAAAGGTGGATGAGAATGCGAATAACTTGCGTTTGGACAGACAAACAGACTGACAGCTAGAAGAAGACAGAAAAACGGGAGGCGAGAGATAGAAAGAGAGAGAGAGAGAGAGAGAGAGAGAAAGAGAGAGGTAGAGGTAGAGCAGAAGGTAAAGGTGGACAGAGAGAATTACTGAGAACCTAAACAGGCCAAAAATACATAGTAGCATTGCCCCAGCTAGTTAGCTGTTATAAAAGCAGCTAACAGTTACAAGCGACAAGGAAAGCAGCAAAAACGCAAAGATGTCGCCGTGCACTGTGACAAAAATCACAGTGGGTATGTGTACTTAAGGGAAATACCATGAATTGAACAAACGTACAACAGTAGCCAGCTGAATGGAAAATTTTATATTCATGCCGCAAGGAAATGATTATAGCTGAGTCCTTTGCTCCACTAAGTAGTCAGCTAAAGGATACCCTATGTTAAGTTAAAAAAAAATACTATAAGGATATAATAGAACTGCTAATTGAATGAGATTAAGGTAATTAATGATTTACTTATATATATTTAAATATTATTATTACTATTTAATATGATATAATAAACAAGAAAATAATTATTTTATTTGAGCTTTAATGTATAATTTTATAATCTTATAAAACACAACAAAATTTGTAAGAAATAGTATTATGTTACCGGCCCAACTCATAACTCAATTGCAGGGTATTTTTAGCTGACTAACTTGTCAAATGAATGGATGAGGATTGTCGCTGGGCTAAGCCATTGGAGAGACCGCATTGGAACTTCATCATCAGCGATTTTACTGGCAGCTGGCGCTGCATTTGGTTCCTCCAACTGCAGCCTGATTTTGCGCTCTGGTTGAGCGCCGAGGGACGGGAAAAGTCGAGGTAAACGAGCGCTCGGTTCAGGCAGCCAGGAAACAGATGTTTGCAAATATCTTGAGAAAAGTTTTGGCTGAGGTATTTAAATAAAGGTGCGCTTCAACAACTTTTTCGACAGCCGCAAAATTAACAAAAAAGAAAAAAAAAAAAAAAAAAAGAAATGAGAGGGAAAGAAAAAATACGAAATGCGCAGCAGAGATAGGAGAAGAAGAAATCGAATGTGCGGTAAAAAGAAAAGCGAAGCCAAAGCCGAAGCCAAAGCCGAAGCCAAAGCTATTCAATTGCATCATTGAATTGCCAGATTATTCCAAGGCAGAAGCACAGACAGTAATAGAAATTCAAAGGACATGCCAGTCAAGATCTGAGCTCTTAATGGCTGTCATACATACATATCTACATATCGTCTATATTGGCTTTGCGTATCAGTTCTTATCTAAATATACAATGGAATGGATTATGCTATAGCTAGTTATGCGATAAGTTTATTTAATATTGACCTAACTTAACGTAAAATTATAAATTAAGAAAGTTTCTGTTTGAATAAAAAATGTTCATTATTGTTAAGCTTTCACTTTATTTATTTATTTTGTTACCTAATATCAAATGTAAAGTAATTCTATTTTTAAACACTCTAAATAAACTTGTTTGCTTTCAAATGCTTGTTAGGCCCGAAAAACAATAGCGACACAAGATTTAATTAACGTATGATATAAAAAAAAGAAACTCATGCGTAAAGTTTCATAAATCAATGATTCAACGGAAAAATTTGTCTGTGTTTATTTACGGTTAAAGACTTTCAAAGTCATGTGTGATGCTGTGTAAATAGAAATTGGCATTTTGAGACGTGGGGATGCCCACATATCATTCCAGCGGATTGGGGGAGCGAGAAGTGTCGGAGTTGCGCATCAAAACATTTTATTTAGTCATAAAAATCGCGTGCGTTTAATTTAACAATTGCATGGGAGAGATTTCCTCGCTCGCCATGCAGACACATGTCAATCCGGTGGGTGGGGAAAGGCGGGGGGGTGTAGGTCGCAAGGTACAGAGAGGAGTGCGGCGGGGTCGTTGGGAAAATCACATTAAATCACGGCGCGAAATCATAAAAGGCGCTTCGCACGAAATTAAAGGTAAATAAAATGTTTATGAGTGGAAAGCAATCGTTCATATGATTTCACATTTGATTGAATAACATTTACACACGCTAACGCCGAATCCTGCTGCAGGAGTGAGTCCTGCTATCGTATTGCTATATACTACATATGTACATACATATGTATATGTGTGCGTTCATATTCGGGCGCTTGCTTCTTTGGCCAAAGATGGGCAATAAATTCAAACATGTGCACATAAATTTTTTTTATTTCGATTTGCTGAGCCGCCAACGCACCCACACCATGCCACGCCCAGCTCCGCCCCGTGGCTCAATTTTATGAACTGTGAATATGGACGTAACGGAAGGACCTTTTGCTCCGTACGCCTGTTTGGAAGCAGGATGCGGTAGCAGGTAGCTGCTAGCAGGATGCTATTCCGCAAAGGATGCTGTGTGCCAGCCGGAATGTCTGCTCGAGGCGCTGCATGTGGTGCAGTGGTGCAGTGGTGCGCCAAGGGCATTCGACATCACAAATTATTGCATCCGCTCGTCGGTTGGCATTATGTTAAGTGATGTTGTTGTCTGTCAATTGACTTGTCATGTCCCACCGAAGGCATCTCCTGCATTCTGCCTCTATTCAGATTTATTTAGAGCTTCCGCTGAGAAACAAATTTCTCCGGCCAACCTCTTCTCTTGATTTAATTTCTGGTTACGGTTGACTTGGCAAACGAATGATTGATTCAATTTAACTGAATGGCTGCGAATGCTCGTATTCCTATCAACTTCCTTTAGCATTCAATTATTTGCTTACTTGCATTTCTCTAAATTTCCCGAGTTCAAGCAGTGCTCAAATTATTTAATTGAATATTTCAACTAAAAAAAAATAAATAAATAAATCCGCGCCCGTTTCACAAATGCCTCCTGTGAGAATTGAACTCACGACCCCTGGTTTACAAGACCAGTGCTCTGCCACTGAGCTAAGGAGGCTACAGTTAAGATCTTAGAGCATGAGAAAGAAAAAGAAAACGCATCATTAGCTAAGTGCTTCCACAGATCATTGAAGATGATATTAATTAGCTAAGTGAAGCTAGTTGATAAGAGTACAGCGTGTCAAAGTCACATGCGATATTTGATAAGAGAATAGTTAGACAAGTGAGAGTTTTTAGACTAGAAGATACCCAGCAATGAGTTGCTATTCCAAACGCTGAATGTTTCCTTTCTGTTATACACAGCTGCTAAACATACAAAATCTCAGTATTCCTCAGACTTATCATATGATATGCTCGTGCTTTAAAAACTAAGACAAATTAAAGATTTTTGTAGAAGAAGAAAGTGGGATAAGTTATCGAAGAAAATGATAAGATAAGATAAGTAATGCGTATGGTATCTACAAAAATAGAAATACATTTAAAATTTACAATTCTTGAGAATGGAAACAGTTACGTCTGCCCTGTCTATTAAATACAATTTCAAAATCTACTATTATTTTCATCATATAAATTAATTTGAATAACTGAAGTGATTCTTAATTAATATATTAATAATAATATTCTTAATAATAATGTGCACATAATATAATATAAGAATTATTATATTTTATGCATGTATGACTATAATCAAAATCATATTCTATAATTAGGTGCTGAATGCCCGATATGCCTATATAAATTAAATTCATAGTTGAACGCTTGCGATGCATTTCCAATTAAAATCAAACTAGTTACCGAATTCCCATCTCCTAATTAAATTTGTAGCTGTGGCGTTGCCTAAAGTTTCCTGTAATTGAATCGTTTGACTGATGCTTACATTAATTGCTGTCTTCGTTGCACTAGCTGTGCTATCTATGCCGTTGTCTTTTGGGGGGGGGCTTCGAGCAAGTTTCTCAATATAAATAGCTTGCACCTCGTATTGTCCGTCTCCACCGATGTGGAATTGCGTGCGCCACTGAACCGCAACGTTTCATCTATGTGCGTGTGGGCGTGTGCGTGTGCGTGCATTTCCGTTGCTTTAGTAAATTGGCAAATCAATTGCCTGTGAGGAGTATCCTGCATGAAGCCAATAACGGCACCTCTGTATTTTGGCAGCCACCCACCATGTCACCACCCAGAGCTTTTCATTAACTAACTGTCGAGGTGTAAAACATTTTCCCAATTGCGGTATATCTATTTCGCCTGTTGCATGTGAATGAAGGGCCGAGCAGGGGCGGGAGAGGCGCAGGGCTGCACTGAATTGGCTGCTATCACGATTGCACGTACGAATTGACAAGTATACATATATATATATATATACATATATACGACTTTTCCGCGCATTCTCCTCTCGGGCCATTCAAACGTAATTGGAGTATTGCATTCAGTTAATGAATTCACTTCTGATTGAATTGAATTTGTGTGATAACGGTAAATACACCTCTATCCCAGCAGCGCACCCAAATGGGTTACTAAGCACCCATTAGATGCCTGACATCTGTCATTGAGCAGCATTGGTCTGCAGCTACTAAAACAGCTCATACAATTTGTATGCATTGCCATCGATAGCTATTTGTGTCATTAGGTAAATTAGTGTAAGATATGTCTAAATGGGAGCATAAAAGTAATTGGATATTAAATGTTTAGCAATAGCACATTTTCGCCTTGAATTAAATTATAAAGCTAAGATGCTTAAATATGAAGTGCTGCTATACAACTTTTCTAATTTTTATTTATTATTACATATTTAATTTTTTGATGTATATATATAAAGTGAATTCTGCAAATAAATCAAATTACTGAGATCATAATTGACTTGAAATAGCAGAAGACACTTTGTTTTTCGTTGCTAATGATTCGTATACATAAACAACTCTTTATGCCTTCTCAAATTAAATCTTTTACTTCCGAACACCTAAGAGCATTAAGCGTTGATAACTATTAAAAAAAAAGACTTGAAAATGGATTTAAGCTCAGTTTGAAATTGCAAAGCCGTTGCGCTTGCCTCTAGTGAACTACCTTGCAAAAACGCGGCAGATAATCAGCAGCAGTTAAAAGAAGCAGCGACAGCTTGGAAAGAGTGACCGAAAAAGAGAGAGAGAGAGAGAGAGAGAGAGAGAGAGAGAGAGAGAGAGAGAGAGTGAAGGCGAGAATGATAGAGTGCTGCGAGCAACATTGCCCGTAGCCAGACTTAACAAGTATTTATCGTGTTTTTCAATATTTTTAATGTCAGTTTAAATACTTGATGCGATTATTTTTCCAGCGATTTTGTTTTGCATACACCCCAAATGCTGCGTGGCGAACAGTGCCTGGAGGCACGCTCGAAACTTTTCAAGTGCCAAACACACGCAAAGTTTTTCAGAACATGCAGCGAGAGACATGAAACTTTTATGCAAGTTATTAAAAGTGCAATGTTCGTGGGATCGCAAGGGACGCAAAGGGGCACAGGATGTGCTTTAACGCCAAAAGAGTTTGTGGAGAACACTGGAACAAAAAACAAAAAACAAAAGCAAAAGGCCAGGAGGCCAATTAAAACTACAGCCGAAGTTTGAATGCCCTTCCAGACGAATGGCTTGGAAATATTGAACTAAATAAAATATATTTTTGACTATATTGAATATATTGAGTGAGTAATATATATATAATGTATATACATATATATATGTAAAAAGTTTATTCATCAAATATCAATCAGCATATTGCTAATTTAAAGACTGATCTCTGATATATATAAATCGAAATGATCCTCTATATTGAGTTCACATTTTATGGAGTCAAAGCTGCCTGACTGATGAAGCTATCAGAAGTTTCTGTTAGTGTATTCGCTAGGAAATTTCCTTGTCATTACTCATTATCAGAAGCATAAGCTGATAATCGAAATTATGTTTGACTTATAGGCAGACAAGACTGTAGATAAGCTTACATTACAGGTCTACTCTTATATCCTTCTCTTCTTATGATTTATATTTACTTATATCTCTAAAGGATCTTCCATTAATGTACATATTAACCACACTCAATGCGCTGTTCATCCATTCATAGCACCTACAGGGTATCAGAAAAAAAGCCGAAAAGTGACTCAGCTGGCATTCAATAAATCTTAACGCGTTTTTGCTGCCAGATGGCCGCCGGTTGCCAGTTGCAAGGCTCGAGCTGTGCTGCAGACGGCCCACCTAAATAATGACCGCGTGGCGGCGCCAGTTTGTACATTGTTATCTGCTCAGGGCGACGGACTGAAAGTGAGAGAGAGAGGGAGAGAGAGAGAGAGAGAGGTGGAGGAGGGAAAAGAGAAGTTTGAGTTTGAGGAGGCCTGCAAGGTGCATGCTGGCTAAAAGTAGTCTTGCATTCATTATTCAAACGCATTAACTGAAGCTGAAGTTGGCCGGAACGAGTGCACGACAATCTCATGATATCCTTGACTTGGCATAACTTTTGCGCCAAGACGGGATGGCGATTCCGTGCGCCAACCCAGCACACACACACACACACACACACAGACACCGCCGGCAACACACAAAGTGGTGGCAGAAGTTGCCTTGCTGCACTCGAACAATAACAGAGCCAAGTATTTAAATGCAAATTAGCCCCAAATGATGCAATCATAATGCGGCGCTACTTGCCTCAGGCAATTGCTGCAACTCCCGTGGATGCCCATGGAAGGCTATTCAGCGTTCGCCCCTCAACTTCCTCGCTTGCTGCTCGCTTTAGTTTTTAATTTCAACTTGGCGCTCATTTAGCACAATTTGGCAGGTTTTCCTACGTTTGCTGCCGCTGCTGCTGCCCCTGCACCAGGCCGAAATTAATTTCCACCTTTTTTCCCAGTTGTTAAGCGAAGTTTTAGTGTCCGGTTGCCTCTACGGATAGAGACGGGTAGAGCGGGGCCATGGCCATGGTCGTTATGAGTCCGGAAGATAAATGCATTTCAACACATGTTGTTGAAAGTTAATTTTCCGAAAACGCAGCTCATTTCTGCTAAATGCGCATTTGGATTTCTTTCACTGCCATTCTCGTTGCTTTCTTTTCTTTTTTCTTTGGCCCATCCTTTAATGTGCGCAAATGTGTTTTTGATTCCAGCAACTGCCCAAGGGGAACTTCAGCTGATTCCGAGAACTGCGAAATTGCAGTTACTTGCGCAGTTATGAATTGATGTCCAATTATTTCTCTCGCCCGCTTAGTTATGTTTTAAAATAGCAGAGCTAATAAGAGAACTGACTGTCGCCTTGACTTTGTTACATTTCCTAGTATTTTCTTGCCAATTAGTTGGCAACATCTGCCCATTATATTTAATTTTATTTATACGTAATAATATTATATATATATATATATATATATTTGTTTAAATGATTTGTTGAAAATAAATTCAGAAGTTCGCAAACATTTAATATTATTATTATTATTCTAAATTACATATTATGTTGCAACTATTTACATTTGTGAGGCTTAAACAATTGACCAGACCCAAAAGCCAAAGAACAAATGGCAAACGACTGCCTTGAGAGTTGAAACAATGAGCTAAGAGCAGAGGACAAGCGTGCGAGCTGACCTCAAGACACAGACTAGAAAACTTGAGTCTTGTAAACGGCATCAAATTTAACTGCTGTGGGTCTTCCTAATTAACACATGTACACACACACACACACACACACACACGCACACATACACTGAGATGAATTGATGCTGTGCATGTGGCAATAAAAGCAATTTGCAAAATTAGAAAGAAAAAAAAACTAGACAATGCGCCAGTTGAGCATAGCTCCATATAGTTTTCCCTGCATGCATAAATATCTCTCTCTCTCTCTCTCTCTCTCTTTGTATGTTGCTCTCTCTCTCTCTCTTTGGCGTATTTGGAATTAGGACAGTTTACTATTTTCACAAAATTATTGTAGTAGCTATATGCTCAAGCAATTGTTTGCTTTTTATACGAGTGTCAGGGGAGTTTTGGCAGCTGTCGCTGCGATGGGGCGTATGCGCAACGTGTGTGACAACAATGTGTGGAGCACTTTAAAGTTTTGCAACTGTCGTCTTAAGATCTGGCATCAGAGCACACTTTAAAGTCCATTAGCGTCGAGTGGCTGGACAAGCAAAGCAGCAAGGCAGCAAGGCGTCAAGGCAGCCATACTCGAATGCGACACATGGTCTAGAGCTGCAATTGCAGCTCAATCTGTCAATATATTTATATAGATAAGCATATATATATATACATATATTTGGCATACTTACAAACACAGCTCAAGATTTGCCATTGTTGTTTTTATTTGCATTTCCGTATTATTATTTTATTTTATTTTTCTTAAAGTTGCTGGAGCAGGACGATGCTATTTTGCGTGTTGTCGATGCTTTGTGTCAATCGTCAGACATCGAAATTTCATTCTTCTCTTGTCAACCAAAAGTATAAATAAAATAGAGTTGCAAAAACTTGTCAAAAGTAAAAACCCATTTCGCAACCCTCTTACAGCAGAGCAAAAACATTTTTTGTTGTTATTGTCTTTTCTTTTATGGCTTCGAATGTTGTTTGCTTTTTTGTTGACGTAGACGAGACGTGAAACTGGCAAAAAGATATTCAAGGAAAATAATATTACTTCAAATTATTGCACTACATTGCTTATGCGAAAGTTTTACAGTTTATCTGTAATGTCGCTCAGTTGGCAAGCAATAGTAAATAAATACATAATTTATTATCAGCAGAGCTGCAAAATTATTCTAAGAGAAATATTTTTCAAGTCCTGACAATGATTTAGCAATAATTATTCTATTTTGAATGGCTTTTAATTGCAAATTGTGCAAAATTGTGCAAAATTCTGCCTGAAGAGCATACAAGCATACAAAAATATAGATTTAAAAATACTTTAAATTGTTGAACATGAATTATATAAATATAAATTTAACTAATTAATAATTTATAGAGAAAGACTTTCTATACTTTGGTGAGTACAAATATTATGAATTTCATACTTTAGTAAGACTTTAAAAATCAGTTTCAGTTTTGTATATATGGGAGCTTTGTTAGGTTGATATTTGAATGAATTTTCGGGCTGCTGCTGTCTATGCTATGTGCTCTTCTTTTTCTTCACTATTTTACGTCCAGTGATTATCTCAAAACCCTTCTCTCACTCTCTCTCTCTCTCTCTCTCTCTCACTCTCTCTCTCTAGAACACAAATCGGAACTGAGTTGCGTATAGCCAAGACGCAAATTCACTCAGATAAGCTTACATCAATACTAAGAGCTAAAGACTGTGCTCTTAGCAGAAACATTTAACATGCATGACTCAGAGTCTAAGTTATCTACATAATTATTTAATGAAAACTAATTACGATTCAAACTGCTAATAATTAAAGCCATCATACTGCACACTCGACTTTCTTTTATATAGAATCAATTAGAATCATTAAAATTGACTCACACACACACACAAATTTTTATGTGGCATCTAATTGAAACATTGTTATGGCTGTGGCAGTCGCGTTGAAGTACTTAAGTAATACATGCATATCAATTTTGGAACAAGGCAATCGAATTAAGTTAATCCAATTTTATAGCGCCTGACAAGCAGCTGTGTGTACGTGGGTTGGGGGTGTCGCGGATCCTTTTGAATGTCGCTGGATTCGAGTATATTTGGAATCCTGGGTGTCATCGGTGTCGAGTCACTAACAAATTTCCAACAATGAAAAAACAATGGAAACACGATTTGCCATTATGCCGGAAATCTTCGATAATTTCAAATAATCCAACAAAACACACGCACACAGAGAGCTGAGGCTTGAATGAATGTGCTGATTCAATGCTGGGAACGCGGCACTCTCTCAGACAATCAGCACCACAGACAAGCAACAACAACAACAACAACAACAATAACAACAACAAGAAAAACCAAAAGGACAACAACAAGCGGAAGCCAAGGACATAAAGTGTCTGCGGTCTGTGCGAGTCCGCGCAGGGTCTGCTGCGAACTTGACTGAATGAGCGACTGTAGAGGCGACGCGGTGCTTGCATTGGGTTAATGTCAGTGCTACATTGAAGACTTCCCAAAAGGGGCGACTATAGAGTGAGGGGAATTGTATTTTGCCTGGTTGTGCCATTGCGAGGCCAAGAGCAGCGGCTCACAAAGTAAGTAGAAAACTTTTGCTATCCCTTGCAAAGCACACACAGAGAGAGAAAGAGAGAGAGAGAGAGAGAGAGGGAGACAAAGAGAGAGAGAGGGAGAACTTGTTACATTTATTGTCAATTGCTGTTGTTGTAACAAAGTTACAAGCAGCATTTGAAACTTATTGTCGTCAAAGTCAAAGTCGTCGCAGCCGGCGCGTATGAGTAATTTTTATGAACTCCACCTGAAGGCAATTGTTGGCCCCGCTTCGCACAATTTAGTAGCAACATTTTCATTACATATTTATAGTTGTCTTTTGCATTTGTGTCTGCCCTTGAACCTAATTGAATTATGCGTCCACTTTATGACACAAATTGGATTTGGAAATGACACTTTTATTGAGCCTGTCTGCCAATGCGATGTGTTTGATTTAAAAAGTTTTTCAAATTTTAATCTTAATCTTAAATACATTGAATTTATCGAATTGATTTAGGTACCAATATAGAATAGAATCTTGATAGCAAAGAATAAATAATAAATGCCCTACGTTCTCAAATTCCGACTGCCTCTGCTCGCATAACTCGGAAGTCGTTCGTAGGATCTCAGCCAAGTGTGAAAGAATATTAGCTTGAAGATGTGCATATGACAAATCTGAAAAGTTTTGCAGCCACTTGGTACAAATAAAGTTTTATTTAAATTTGTTTGCCACAAGAAACTTTTGCAGTCGCCAGCTTCATTGCTGCATATGAGTATGTGTGTGTGTGTGTGGGTGTGGGTGTGAGAGTATTTTTGGGGGCTCAAAATGCGGATGAAGACACGAACTTGTGACTTGTGATGCAGCATTGTTTGATTGTGGCTTAGGCATTTCTTTTATGCTGCTGCACATTTTTGCCAGCTAATTGTGTGTGTCCTGGCCAAGTGGAAGGATGCGACAAGAAATGGCTGAGCCATTGAGCACACAATGCTAAAGGAATGCGCAAAGAAGAAGAGAAGCGCGCATCAAGCCATAAATCACAATGGATACATGCATAAATTATGGCCTGGTGCTGGAGAGCAGGAGCTCTGCTGCTCTAGCAAGAAATCAAATTGGACAAAAAAGAAAGGGATGGGAAAACAAAACCGAGAGAGAGAGAAAGAGAGAGAGGGGAAGCGAACAGAATGAAGCGATGTTTAAGGACTTAACGAAAAAAAATCGCTGTCACGCAGATGCTGGACGCATCGTTTTAATCAGTCGAGCGACAGCCACAATTTTCCCCTTCCGACTGAACCTGCTGCACTCGCTCCTGCTTCAGTTCCAGCTCGTAATATTTTGTCCGGGCCAAAGTCAACAGTCGGCACTTGGGATTGCGTGGCAGCAAGAAGACAAAGCACGACAAGTAACGTACCATGAAGTGTTGAGGCGGGGAAGGGGCTGTTTAACAAAGGGGTGGCGGTAAAATTTACATTGGCGCTGCAAAGTATGCAACGCATATTTTCACTCCACTTCTGTTTGCTGTGCTCGGCTCAGTGGAGCAAACATGTCCAATGCCACAGACCCATACCAAGGCAGCGCTTTCGCATTTTTTCAATCCGTTTTATTTGTACCCAACCGCAGCATATACAAATATACCTCTTTATAGTATATAAAGCCATTTTAAATACATTGATATATACACAAGCTGCTCTGGCTAACGCCATAGGCAATGCGTTTGTCATATCCAAGCTTATTGTTTCAATATTGGTTTCAATAGTAAATATACATTTATTTCATTATTTGCTCAAATGCAAATTCAGAAAAGATGTCAAAGGCAGAAAACATTATTAATTTATTCATAATTCATTTTTTTTTTTTTTTTTTTTGCTGAGATTTGAATTTAATTTAATCGTCGAGATTTAAGTTGAACTCGTGCGCTTGCAAGCTGTCCGTTTCAAATGCAGCATTCATTGAATTTGGGCAGCTTCTCAACTTGGACGCCAATGATGCGCATGACCTGCTGGGAGGCGAAGATGCCAGCGCGTATGCAGTAGTCGACCGGCATGTGCTGCACCAGCTGGGAGAGGTAGCCGCCTACAAAGGCATCGCCGCTGCCATTTGTGTCAATGATCGCCTTCTTGTCGATTGGTGGGACTGGATACTCGAGCACCTTGTCGTTCTCCTGGAAGCAAAGCACCGGACAGACGGCATCGATGATTAGGACAACGCGAGGACGACAGTTCTCTTTGGGCAAACGTTGCAGCCTACGTCCCACTTCAAAGATGTCTTTGGTGTTCCAATCATGCGAGTTGGCGTAGGCCAAGGCCTCCTGCTTGTTGCCAATGACCATGTCGCTATATGGCAATATATCGTCCAGATGGCTCTTGTGCGACTGAATCACGAATACTGCGCTGAAGTTGAGCACAAAGAAGCGATTCGACTCGCTCGACATCTTGGCCACGCGCAGCACGCAGTCGGGACAGACGGCTATAAAAAAGCCAGTCGCGTAGAAAAACTTTGCATTATCCAAAAGGCATACATTCTCCTCAATGTCTAGCCACTCCGGAGTGAACAGTGCCGCTGCACCGAGATTGGCCACCAGGGAACGATCAGCGCCAGCGATGATGACAGCGCAGGTGCCAGTGGGCGTATCGTCCTTGATTTGGTAGCGTGTCTCAACGCCATCTGCCAGCGCTCTCTTGGCTATCGTATCACCAAACTTATCCCTGCCCACAGCCCCAAGGAACGCAGACCGAAAGGGTTTGCCGACTACCCACTGAAAGATTCGCAACGTATTCTGGCAGGCGCCGCCCGCCGAGTAGTGCACGAACTCTTGATTCGTCAGCTCTTCGAACAGTGGCATGTGGCTCTCCTCGGCTATGATGGCTGAATTCGGCCTCAGGTCATACTTTTCGATCAGCAAGGTGTCCTCCACTGTGGTGGTGATGTCCAGCAGGGGATTGCCAAAGCCCACTAGCACGCACTCCGGTAGATCCATTGGTTCCTTCGAGCCGCCCTTAATTGTTGCGTAAATGTCCTTCGAGGTCTTGCCAATAGCAGCTGTGCCCATCAAACTACTCCCTCCTTTGATGAGATAGCGGCTCCAGTGCTTTGAGTTTTGCTTAGCGACTAGTCTTGTACACAATCCGTATAAGAATCTCATTATCACAACTGATTTAAAACATAAAAAACAAACTTTGGCACATTATTATTCACAACAAAAAATTAAAAGCGGAAAGAAAACACAAATTTGGATCTACCGAGCGAGCTACGAGCCAACAGACGATTAATTTACTTCTAACTGATGGAAAATACAAAACTTCATTTTCAGCAGAAAAAAAAAAAACACATATTTAAAAGCTAACTGGATAGATTACATTTTACACTATATATCATTTCCAAATTCGAATCCATTCCAATCATCTTTCTCTGCATTTATTTCATCAACCTTACCATTATCATGTTCTATTAATATTACACAGTAATCACATCAGCGATCCAAGTCCTAGGACTTTTTTCTACAGGGTATATCTTAGTCGTGGCTGTGCCATGCAGCAGCTTTAATTACCCGCATAAATCAATCATGTTATATTAATGGTCGGTCCATTTAATATGCTATTAATTACATTTGCATCTTGTCGTGCATTTTTATATGTAATTTAAGTGCCATTACGACAGGCACGTAGTCCAATGCCGGACAGCGGGTGAGGGGCGGAGAGAGCTCTGGTGGTGGTTACGTAGCTACACTCTGTCGACGAGGTGTGAGCAGTTTTATATTCATTTGCTTAAGGAGTGGAGAAGC
This sequence comes from Drosophila borborema, assembly GCA_030914335.1. Classification (NCBI taxonomy): domain Eukaryota; kingdom Metazoa; phylum Arthropoda; class Insecta; order Diptera; family Drosophilidae; genus Drosophila; species Drosophila borborema. The sequence continues at coordinate 12,139,591 of JAUESP010000306.1, forward strand.
GTGGTTTGGGAGGGAGGCTAGGTATGGCCGGGCAGTGGGGCAGGGCAGTGGATATCATAATAAAAATGTACGTTTTGTCAGCTGGCAGCGCGTTGCGCTTGACGAGCTGAGGACGCAGTTGCGGCCACCCGGAACGTCCTTGCCACAAGTGGGTGCTGCAAGCCGGATGAAAACAATGGCATTTGCAGTGCTTTGCACAAGTCGCCTCGCATAAATATTAATTTTTATGCAACAAAAGCAGCCGCAGCCGCAGCAGCAGCAGCAGCAGCATCACCCTTAGCAATAGCAGCCGTGCAGCAATGCAACTGAATGGAACAACAACAACAGCAACAACAACAATGGCACTGGCAGCAGCAGCTAAAATAACAATAGCAACAAGCGTCGCTTATCGCCTGCAAGAGCCACAAAGAATGCAAACGGTTTTTTCACTTTGCTGCTGCTTCAGCTATGCAGATACCCTGTACATAGTTAAACGGTCAAAATGGAGCATGCCGTACTCAGCTAGAGCATAGTGTAAGCTGCAACACGATTTTACATTAAACTGTTTCTCAAATACTCAAAATAAACATTTAGTACAAATTCATTGCAGAAGTGATATGAAGAAATGTTAAATATCTTTGAATACTTTAAAATGTTAACTTAAAGAATTTATAATTGGTCGATCTTTCCAGGATATTAGCATGCTGTTAATATCTGATCCTAGGGTATTGTTTCCTGGGTGGAGTACTTGCTTATGTGCGAACATTATTCTTCGTCGTGTGCCTTTAGTAGACCGCAGCAGCAGGAGGGGCCGAGGTGGAGGCGGGGTAAGTGAAGAGGGAGGCAACAACAGTTTTTCAGGAAGTCGAGGATGGGGGCAGCTGACGCTGATCTGGAGCTGGAGCTCGACCACAGTGGCAATGCAGCTGCATAATGTGGCATGTGGTTAGCATTAAAAATGATATGCAACATGAGCCGCAGCTGCTTGAGCTGAGGTTTGGGGGCGGCTCTTGCATTTTGAGGTGCAGGCAGTCACTGACAGCCGCATGGCAATTATAATCCACACGAACAGACGCGAGCAGCCGCTGAACCACTCACACCCACCCAAACACTGGCACGCACGCCCAACCGAGCGTATGTGGCTTAAGTGTGTTAACTGAAGCTCAGGGTGTCGCGCGGACGGGCAGGTTGGGATTTAGGGTCCTGGCTTGGGGTGTTGTAAGCAACACCAGCAGCAGCAGCTGCCACTGGCACACAATGAACACATCAACATGACACTGTCGGCCTGACAAAAGCTTAGCAGCCAGCTGAGTGGCAGTCAGCCACAAGCCAAAAAAAGAAAAAGAAATATATTTATAAATGTATATGTGAGAACAGAAGACCAAGTCCATTCGCATATGTGCAGCACATGATTTCAGCTCTCCTGTCGCCTTCTGGGAGACATTCACACGCTTGACGCGATTTTGATATCCGCTTCCGCTACGCCAGCGCAGCTGCCTGGGCAACTGAGATTGTTATGTAACAAGCTTTTTATGTGATTACCTTTACCTTGTGTTAGTTTTACTATAATTTGGCCTTTACTTTTAACGAGATTGTTGCCAGATTTTCATACACGACAGCACGAGTACCCCCTCTGAAACTGAAACGTGCCGCATTCAAGCATAAAATGCAGGATGCCCCTGCTCCTACTCCTGCTCCAGCTCGTGCTCCTGCTCCTGCCACAACTGCTCGTATTCACATTCACATTCACATTCATTCGGATGCGTGTACGGCTACATGTACTCGAATTTCTATTGTGCTGCATCTGCTGCTCATTTCCCCATATGAGCACAATGGCCAAAGTACCCTAGTTATAACAATAAATGCGCTGAATTCAGGCATCCCAAGGGGATCAAGTCTCAGATACACAGTTACCGTTCTTAGTATTTAACTAGCCATTTCCCTCGGCATCGTCAGTTAGTCATTCAAACGACTTGAAATTCAGCTTTCTTTCAGAACAGTCGACTACACATGCTTTATTAAAATAGATAACTCAAAAGTTAAAATAATCAGATAAGATACATAATGATCTCTATATGCTTTGTGAATTATTAGGCCTCAGAAAATCCTAAGGAAAAACTTGAGATTTTAGTTAAAGAGTTCATCGAAAAACGCATTCAACTTACCGGTAATGATTGCTTATAGTGAACATAGGGCACGATAAGACGAAAGGCCGAAAATAAGTAGCTTACTCCTAAAATGATTGAATTTACCGTCCACCGAAAGATTTTTAAGTAATCTACCATGGTTTTACTTATTTGTTCTTTTCTTTATACTTTGTGTCTGTGATTGTCATACAAAGCTATCGAATCTGTTGATTTGATTGAAAAAGTTCGACTGCCTAAATATGAATAGTTGCCCAGAAAATAAATCGATTAGAACTAATCGTTCGCAAATTTGATAATCGTCTTGTGTTGATATTTTATTCATATTTCTCCTCATACAATATTAATATTATGAAATATAAATATCTCATACATATGTGCATATACAAATTTGATTGAAATCGTTATTCTGCTTTTCCTATCAAATTTCTGTCAACCCATTTGTCATACAAATATTTTCATTTCCGCCTTTTGACATTCCGAAAACATTTTTTCGTGCGCTCAAAAAAAATTAAACTACATACATCTGAATATATAATAAACCTAGCTGGAAATCAAATATTTTTAGTGATATAAGAAACTTGAATCTGTAATTTGAAAAGTCTTTGCTAGCATTGTTTAAGCATGTCCCACTACGCGCCGTTCATCAAGCCGTACATCGAGTACAATCAGTTCGGATGGGGACCCTGCGATGTTTCTGACATGGAGGTGCCCTACCAGCCGTTCTGCAAGAGCGATCGCCTGGGCAAGATCAGCGACTGGATGATGCCCGTGCAGGAAAAGAAGTACACCAATAAGTATGCCTCGACCTTTGGCAGCAACAACAGCCAGTACGCTTACTTCCACGAGGACGACGATGCAACCTTTCACCTGGTCGATGGGGGCAATCCGCGTGCCCTCAAGCCCTACCAGCGCAATCGCTATCGCCCCAATCAGCGCAACAATGTGCGCGTCTATGGCCGGAATGTGCGTGGCCTTGCGACAGGCGGTGGTGGCCAAGGTGGGGCCGGTGGCCCTGGTGGTGCCGGTGGAAGCAACAAGTACGGCAAGGGGCGGGACATGCGCCGTGGCAATACGGGTCGTCGCTTTATGCGTAACGCTCCGATTCGTCTGCGCGAAAGCTCTGTGGTTGTGCGCTCCGACTGGGTCTCCATAGAGGAGATTGACTTCTCTCGGCTGCTCAAGCTCTCGCTGCCGAATATTAAGGATGGCACCGACGTGGTCACCTGCGGCACCCTGGAGTACTACGACAAGCAGTGCGATCGCATCAACGTGAAGAATGAACGGCCACTGCAGAAGGTCGATCGCATCATCAATGTGCCGGGCACCATAGACGACCCGGTCATACGGCGCCTGTCCAAGACAATGGGCAATGTGTTTGCCACGGATGACATAATTGCCACGCTGATGTGCTGCACGCGCTCCAACTACTCCTGGGACATTGTCATCGAGAAGCTGGGCACTAAGATCTTTCTGGACAAGCGCGACAATGCGCAGTTCGATCTGCTGACGGTCAACGAGACGGCCTTGGAGCCGCCGCAGGACAGCGAGGGATCCATCAATTCGCCGCAGAGCCTGTCGCTGGAGGCCACACTTATCAATCACAATTTCAGCCAGCAGGTGCTGAAAATTGGCGACCAGGAGCCGAAGCACAAGTTCGAAGAGCCAAATCCATTCGAAGGAGCCCGGCGTGGAGCTCGCCTCCGTTGCCTATCGCTACAAGCAATGGCAGCTGGGCGACGATATCGTCCTTATTGCTCGCTGCAAGCACAACGGCGTCATCAAGTCGCCCAGTGGCGAGTTGCAGTTCGTCTCCATCAAGGCGCTCAACGAGTGGGACTCGAAGGCGGCCAACAGTGTGGAGTGGCGCCAAAAGCTGGATAGCCAGCGTGGAGCCGTGCTCGCCTCGGAGCTGCGCAACAATGCTTGCAAGCTGGCCAAGTGGACCGTGGAGGCGGTACTCGCCGGTTCCGATCAGCTAAAGCTAGGCTATGTCTCGCGTGTGAATCGTAAGACACTTAGATGTTTTATTGTCATATAGTTCTATATGTAGATATATTCTGTCTTACAGGCAACGATCATTTACGCCACGTGATCCTGGGTCTGCAGCAATTCAAGCCTCAGGAATTCGCCACACAAATCAATCTGAATATGGATAATGCTTGGGGCGTGCTACGTTGCCTCGTCGATCTTGTGCTGAAGCAGCCGGATGGCAAATATCTAATCATGAAGGATCCGAACAAGCCCATGATACGTCTCTATGATATACCCGAAAATGCATTCGACTCGGAGGGCAACGACGATGAGGAGACTAGCGAGGATAGACCTTTCCTAAAGGCCCTGGCTAATTAAATTGACAATAATTTCTGATTTCTATATATATGCTTTGGTTTGAAAAATAAAAAATATCTTGTTTCGCAGAAAATTTCAATTTACGAAACAAATCCGATTCAACCAGATTCTATGTGTAAATTAATTGTTTCAAATTATGTTTATTGATGTGAGCATATATAGTATATATTCTAGTTGCTTTGCTCAATCAGTATAGCATAAAGAGCCCAACAGATTGAGTCAGTTTATGGTATTTATTTCTCTCTCTCCCTCTCCATCTCTGTCAAACTAATCGATAGATGTTATTTGGGATATATACAGATATATTCAGTTTTCAGTTATAGTTATTGCTGTGAACTGCTGGCTTGACTGTTTGGTTACCCCCGGGCTCTGAATCCAGATAAATGAACTCCTGACAGCAGCAAGCAACAGAAATGGCAAATGCGCTTGACTGGTGCAGAACAATGGATATGGATATAAATACAATTTAAATTGAGTTTTTGACCGAGCACATATATTCATACACGCACAGCATATGTTTACTCTTGCACATGTGTATAGCCCAGCGCGCGCTCTCTCTCTCCCTCGCACACTCCGACATGCTGAAGCCCCTCGAGATGTGACAAGAGTCACAGTTATTTGATGATAACATGTCCGCATCAATCATTGCGGTTCTGCATACAAAGAAATACGAAATGAAACCAAGCTAAATAAATGTACATTGTCAAGAGTGTGTGGGTGTGTGTGTGTGTGTGCTTGAATGACATTTGACATACGTACACATACATGCACACACCTACACACAAACACATGAGTGAGTAATTGAGCTTAGGACATTCGAGTGTTGTTTAGCTCCACTTTGTCTTACCCAACAATAAATCACAAAATGCCATCAATCAATGCAAATTCGTAGCAATTTCATTAGACAGAAATTGTGTTGAAATTTTAATTCAATTACGCGATTTAATTTAGCGCCAAATGAAATCGCATTCAAGTAAACGCCTAATTAATATGCAGCCTCCCCCTTGGGAGCGCAGCTTCTACGCTTTCAGCAAATTTCATAAAATCAACTCGTTAAAACAAATTTTAAATATATATAATATTGAGTAGATAAATACTAACATAATCATTACGAAATTAATTCCATTTGAAATATTTTATTGCTTTGCAAAATGCCCGTTGGCATGTCAAAAACATATTTTATTCGTTTGTTGCTATGTAATAGCAGATTTAGCAACTGTCTGATATTTTAATTAATCTCTCTATAGTTGATTAGAGTTGAGCTTTAGTTAAATTGGCTGTTTGGTGTGATTTTTGCTATGTCTAAGTATTCAATTAAATTGCCAAACTAAAACTTTTGTGATTAAGTATGTAATTTGCAATAATAATGGAATTTAGTAGCCTCTAAGCCAGCTGCAATAAATTGTTATAATATTTTCCTTTGAATTGTTGCGAGGCTTTTAACATAATAAATATGCTTTCAAGTCTAATTAACTATTTCAATTAAATCGTACAGACAGCTGTATGCACTGTTAACAAAAGCTATGTGAAAACACTCAATAATAATACTCACTCAGCGAGCAGCTGCTCAGTCATGAGCCATAAGCTATACTTCAATGGTATCTGCTGGAGCAACCAGAGTCATATTAAGCATACGCAGTGTTGCCTTTAGTTCGAGATAGAGATGGAGATAGAGAGAGAGAGAGAGAGAGAGGCGAAAAATGATATAAAACAAAATGTATAAAAAGTAGCTGTAAAAGGCCATAAGTGTTATTCAATTAAAACATTTTGTTTGCTAAATCAACATCTACGGAGCAACTGCAAAATGACTTTTGTTGAGCTTAGTTGTGTGTGTGTGTGTGTGTGGGTGTGTGTGTGGGTGTGTGTGCGTGGCTGCCCCATAGCAATGTTGCGCACTTGGTTAGCTGCCTGCTCTGTTGGCCATGACAGGGCTGCCTGCATTTCAAGGTCTGCGCTTGGCTAACCACGCCGTTGAAAGGCGTTTAACAAACTGCGCACTTGGCACTGCGGCCTGTGGCAACTCTGAAGCCAGCTCAAGTGCCGCCTCAATGCAAAACTTTGTGTGCATTTTAACGCACAGGCAGGTCCAAAGCAGGCACTGCGGCACTCAACTGGCGGCATTTGCATATGGAACCGCAAGCCCGACAACCAACGCCCGACCACCCCGACCGTCGCCGGGGAGTGGGGTGGAAAAGTTATGCGTTGAATGAGGGCGACAAATTACAAATTAAACTCTTTTGCATTTTACACACATGAAAGTAGTTGTAAATAAAAATGCTCACAACAACTTTTGCCCACAACTGTAAATTGAATTTGATTTCAATTCATGGTCTCATGGCTGTGGACATTTAAGCCGCAGGCCATTTAACCGTTTAAGCAACAAATCCCTAAAATGCCAAAATCAAGCATGCAGTCACATTTCTCGTCCTTCTAAGACTAAAAGAAAGACCCTTTGGCGCGCTGCTTCTGCGAAATTCGAAAAAGAGTTTCGAATCAGTTGAATGTAAAGTTTTTAAACCTCTCTCTGTCTCTCACTCTTTCTCTGGCATTTACTTTGCCTTTTGGCATATTTAATTTGACGACTTCTGTTAGCTTTTCGCTCTGCTTTTTGCTTTTTTTCTTTTGCCCAAGACATTGGCCATGTCAATTTGTCCATGCGCTCGCAACTTTTCAAACGCAGCTCATTTAAATATAATTTGTCACAAAAAAAAAAAAAAGAAAATGTTTTTTCCTTTGCAAAAGGTCAGGCACGAAAGCAGCGCTGGGCGTGGCAGCTAGCCTTGATGAATTCTTGAACCAATCCAATGGTTCGGAAAGTAGCTTAAGATATTTGGATGCTCCATCATTAAACGGATGGATAGTGATGCTAAGCGTATGAGAAACTCAATTACAAGAGACTGAAAGATATACATATATGTATATACATGTATGTATATCTACGCTGCAGCTCACTCCCAAACGATTAGTACTTGCTGATAAATATATTATATGCATTTTTAAACAATTGTTTGAATAGTTGCTTTCAGGGATAGCTGACAGGAAATGTTTACGATTGATATTTGTTGCTCACAGATTGTTTCATTAACTAGAATCTGCAATCATGTTTTACATACTTGATTAAGGCTGATAAATAATTTGGCTAAATCATGTCAGTCTATACCTGCATTACATTTACGTGTTCATGTAACACAGTTTATTTATTGAATAAAACTCTGTCTCTAAAATTCTATCAATTTTTACTGCTCAAAGAGCTTTTTTCTGGCATTTTTCATAATTTATTTTTGCCTGCCTTAAATTCATGCACAATCTGGCTTCAAAATGAGATTGGCCAGCCACACGCCGACCGAAATGCTGAAATGACAAGCGATTTTTACCGTCCATTTGCAAATCTGTAACAATAGTGATAATTTTTCTTAACCAACCCAAAAAAGGAGCAAAATAAAACTTTGCACAACATTTTGACAAAGTTTTTTGGGGACGCTCAAATTTCATGTTCGGCGCGCAAAGTTTTGAAAAATGTTGAAAAATAATGCAGCAAAAAAGAAAAAGAAAATGTGAATATAATTCGACAGGCGAATTCAGGCGGCGTGAGAGAAGGAAGGCTACGGAGGGGTCTTGGTTGCGCCAGCTCAGCTGCTTAAATCATTCATATTCAGTTACACCCTCTGCGAAATCATTGCACTGACACTCGGCACAATGGCTGCAAAAAGTTTTCAGCCAATGGGCGGGCGCCCGCCCATTGCATGATGGCCTAAGAATTATCGCCCGACAGGCCAGGAAATCATTCCTGCTTTCCGGTTGCGTCTCCAACAGATTTTCCAGCTAACGGCAGCTCGCAGCTTCTTATGGCCACAAAACATTTTTCATAGCTGCCGTCGCTGCTGCTGCTTCTGCTGCTTCTGCTGCTTCTGCTGCTGGGGCTTCCAGCTGGCAATTGAGTAACTTCTGTTCTACACATTTCTAATTCATTTTTCCTCCAAACTGCCTTTACACACTCTCTCTCTCTCTCTCTCTCTCTCTCTCTCTCTCTCTCTCTCTCTTTCTCCTCTTCCTCTCTCTTTCTGCATTCTAGATGCATTTTGGCAGCCTTCCGGTTCTGTCTGCAGTGGCCCATTGACTGGCATTCAACTGTTTTTGACTGAGGGTCAGATTGTTAGCCAGATGGTCTGAATTTTCGCAAATCTCAAATGAAATTCATTGAATACTTGTCAAAATATTCCATTCGCAGTTCGCTCAATGCTTGTAATTGGATTTTTGTTCGTGCCACATGTGCACTCTGCACTTTTGAATAATTTTACACGCAATTTTCGATAGATTCTTTGAGTTGCGTTCGTTGCATTCTATTTTTATTGCCAGAATGGGCTACAATTGTCCGCTTTCAATTGCAGATCCGTTAAGTCATCGAGTGCCAATATTGCAATCTAGGCGTAATTGAGCTTTAACTGAGCCAAAGTTTCACAGCGATAGCAAAAATAGATTTTCATTGAAGTTCAGCACTCAATGTGTCTAAATAAAAGTATTTAACTAAGCTGAAGCTGCACCGAAATGGTATTTACAGAGCTTTAAATCCATCCAGAAACAGAAACTTTGATGCCTAAATGTAAAGGAAAACAATTTATATTACTGAATATTGCTTTTGATTCAGTACTTTTAATTTGAGCTTGAATTTGCATCTTACCTATTTGCATTCTAAACGAAGGAACGTTTTTTGTGGAACGTTTTTGTCATGAAAATTAAATTGTGAAGGGCAATTTCTTCGTCCTGGGTTCATTTGTTTTTTTTTTTTTTTTTTAGTTTACAGAAGATCAAAAAGCAAGTCTTGTGCATTCCACATCATCAGATATGGTGTTTATGCCGAGCAGGTTTTTCTTGTATTATTTTGTTCTTCTTGTTTTGCGTGTGGCAGTTACAAATTGAGGTAAAAGAAAATCAACAAGTGGCTGAACTTCAACGCACATGGTTGGAATATTTTAAGCTCGACGGGCTCTTAACTGCTTAAAGTTTTCAACATAAATATTAAGTATACGCAGGACAAATAAAGCAAAAGTACACGGGGGGCAGCAAGAAGTGGAAGAAAAGAAAAAAAAAAAACAAAATTCAGCAGAGGCAAAAAAAGGTAAAACCGAAGAAAGTTGCTTTTCGTTTTCATTTTTTTGTTTTGCGGTTGTTTTTTCTTCTTCGTCTGTCTTTTCTTTTTCTTCTTTTTTTTTTTTTTTTTTTTGTTGCTTGGTTATTTTGTGCATTTTGCCAAAAGCATGAAAATCGATTACCTGTGCGAAATGGAAATACCCAAGTAAATGCTCAAGTATGTAGAAAGACGCATGTGTGCGTACGTATTTTCGTATTTTCGTCTGTGCAAGTGTATTTGTGAGGCGAAGCGCATCAAATGTTTTGGCTTATTGGGGGCCAGAAAGCTGATTGTTTTTCCAGTAAGTAGACTTTGCATAAACGAATATGTGAATACATTTGAACAAAACAACATTCAAATTACGAATATACATATAAATATATTACATTCGATTGCTATGGCCCTGCCCCGAGGTGTCTGAAACGTATGCAAATGCGAGTGAAGGCGGAGGCAGAGCTTAAATGCCTTTTGACTTCCCTTCTTCTTCTTCTTCTTCTTCATCTTCTTCTGTTTTCCTTCGCACTGCCAGTAATTGGCAGCTCCATTGCGAGCATTGCCAGCCAGCTCCTTGGCAAATCACAATAAATAACGGCACTCGCAGCTGGCAGCCCGACAACAATCCATCAGATACAACTCGTTGAAATCGACATCGGGCTCTAAGTGCAGCTGGCTGAAAGAAAAAAAGAATCTTCGTAGACAATTTGAAATGATTTTGTTCAATTGGTTGCCATCGACTCGTCCTTTGTCTTTACACTTTATCTTGGCCAAATGCCCATTCGCCCACTTGGCTTATATTGCCATTATACGCTGCTAAAGAGCACGTTCGCATGGTCAATAAGTTAGTTACCTCTTTCGAGCAAATACCTTACCTTTCACTGATTTATATCAACTTTGAAAGTCTTGAAGCCTTGGCATTGGCTTGCTATATCATACTACTCCTGCTGGGCAAGCGCTCTCTTGAAATATAGATTGGCAATGTTAAGCAATGTACATATATAAATTCCAAGTTATTTCTACAATTTTTTTTCCTTTCTCTGTCTTTGATCTAAACTCGTTTTATGACAAAAAGGTTTCAAGGTATTAAAATCGGATTATTTTGATAGATATTTGCATGTAAATTAACCTGTTGTCCAATGCAGTCAAATCGATATTTCTTTAGGTATATTCAATTCTATTTTTCTTCAATCATAATATACACCAGCAGAGAATTGCTTTATAATTTTCCATTATTTATTTTTAATCTAAATTTCAGTAAGGGCATTGCTTCTTCAGTGCATTTCAATTTGCGATTGCAGCTTTTTATTTTATTTGTAACAAATTAGGTTTTCTCCAGCCATGTCCGTGCAGTATGAAGAGCTGCCCGAACTCTCGCATCCTCGCATCCTCGCCCTCAGCACTCTGTGCCGCTTGCCAAGCAGCTGATGCAATGACAAAGTTCCGGACGGATAGATGTTGGCTGTTGTTCCTGGCCAAAGTCTATGTATTGGTCTCAAAGTTAACACAGCATAAGCAGCCGGACACTTGCGACGTATTTGCCCAAAGTTTTGTACAAAATTAAATTCCATTCGCCCAATCTTCAATCTCTACCTCACTGCAATCTGCAGCCGTTGCACGACGCCTTGCCTGGCAAGAGGAAGATGTGCCACTGTATCCGGCATGGACATCCATATCTACATGTGTGTGTGTGTGTGTGTGAGTATAGTCAATCCTGTTGCCATTGGCCAGTGTCAAGAAGAAGATCAAGTGCAACACTTGTTGGCGTCACAAAAATGCATCTCAAGTTGATTTTGATAAAGTTACGCGAGCGATGTGAACAGCTCTTGGCAGCTGCACAGATTTCTTTTGCCGCCCACCTCAGCCCACTCTTTGGTTTTTACTGGTATTGGTAATGGAAAAAGGGTTTTCTAGGTGCTTGTAATATTATTTTCGCAATTTGTCCACTCAGCATTACTTTTTGCTCTCTTTCAAGTGCGCCTTCCATTTATATAAAATAATATGCAATTTTGAGAGATTGCACACCATGACCTCTAAGATTGTATTGGAAGAGGGAAGCAGGAGATGGATATGGATGGAATAAATAAATAAATTGATATAGGTATAAATGTATAATATATATAAACATATATACATATCATATATTTACAGTTATTCATTGATAATTTAAATTTAAATAATATAAATATTCATGAATAAATATCTTTTAAGCTTGTTTATCTCTGTCTCCAATAATGCTAGACATAGATATTATTCTGATTTATTTATCAACCAATTTGAATCAGAATTGTTTAATATGCCCATAAATCTGCAGTGTGAATAAACAAAACTATTAATAAATGGAGTATTAATTTAACAAGTTTTTATTGCTTTCAACTAAATCTTGGCAACAACCGGAATGCAGCCTTCTGCCTGGCATTTAATGTGGCGAAAACTCCAATTAGACTTGAACTAATTTCGAATTCATAAAAAAGCTTGAAGAGCGTGCACGAACATGAATACTTTCAACCTATGAACCTATGAGTATGTAGCTATTTATTTTGCTCGCCCCAGCCATAAAACTTATCTCGTGTCCTGGCTGCCGTCTCGCAAATATATCATATTTAATGTGTCTGAATTTTGTGCTGCTGTCCTTATTCTCTTTCTGCTTCGCCTGCTCGCTCGCTCGACTTTTTATTATACACTTTTTTTTTTTTTTTTTTTTTTTTTGTGATTGTGAATTTTTTGTTTAGTTTCGTTACATTTTTTTCGTTTCTTCTTGCGGCAGTTACTTCCGCGCTTTAATGTCCACCATAAACTCTGCTTTGCGCTCCTTGGCAAAACAAAGTGCTGCCAGGACTTGCTTCTTACTCGCCTGTGGAACATGCTCCGCCCGCTGGCCCACTGATTTTGCTGCCCATTTATGTCTCAGTCGTCGCATGAATGAGTGTGTCAAGTGGCGGGCGTTTAATGAGCTGATTTGAATTAAATTTTATGTGCACAAGCGCATTAAAAGCCAAAACTCTTGCTAAGTACACGACGTCCGGGTACTACAAAATAATACGCATACCCATACTCAGATGTAGGTGACATACATACACACACACACATACACATACGAGCTCGACATACTCAAGCCATTACCACTGAACTGATTAAGCCGTTGGTTCTCAAGCCAACTTTGGCTGGGAATTAAACGTACTTTTGGAGTTGTGTTTTTTTGAACAAGCTAGAAATTACTTTAATTCACAAGCTCAAAGCCATACAATATTTTTCAATAAGATAGTTCAAATAATTAAATTTGTAATCTAATTTTATTCAATATTTATTTTTTTCTGCTAATTGACAGAAAAATAACAAGCTCAAATCAAATTTGTTCCACAAACGGAATGGATATTTGAAACTATATGTTTGAAATAATTTAATTATCTTTTGATATTCCTAATTTTTTCTCTTTTTTTTTTCCTGCTATTTATATTCATCTAATATTCACATACAGCATCTATGGAACGGAACGCAGCATTAAATAATTTACGCTAATCAGCAAAAATGACAGCTACACCGGGGCAGCCCCCATCCTGTGGGATGGCACTGTGGGTGGTGCTGGTGGTGGTTGCGGTGGTGATGCCTGTCAACTGAATTTAACATGACATTTGCTTAATTTGAATTTAAATACCTTGAAATGTGAGACGAATAAAAAAAAAAAAAAAAAGAAAAAGAGAAAATGCACAAAAGCACAAAGTAGATAAATCTGACACACGAAAATGAGCCAAATAGTGGGCGGGCGGCGTCAAAATGTAGGTGTGGCAACAAGAGACGGTCAGGTGTGGGTCAGTTTATGTGGCACTAAGCAAACTTTATATAAAATATAAACAAAAGTACAAAGAGAAAATTCCAACTAAAAACATGTTGAACATCGTATATACAAAAAATACTAATATGTATTTGTATGTGTGTGTGTGTGTGTCTGTTTGTGTGTGTGTGTATGTGACTGTCTCATGTCACCTGCTTGCTCTCACTAAATAAAAAACTTATTATGAGCAGACTGAAGCGACGTTGATGCGCCGCAAACAGCAACAGCGCCATGTTGAGCTTCCGTTGTCACACACACACACACACACACACCACACACACACGGCAACAGGAACTGGCGCACACATAAACACAACAGGCTGCAGCAGCTCAACAAAATTTCGACTGTCCCAAACAAGCGCATAGACACAAAAAAGGGAAGCTGACCGCGCTGTCTCCCTCTCGCTCTCCCTCGCGACAGAGGCTCGTGCTCTTCTCCTGCCTGTGCTTGTGTGTTATTTAATGTATCCGGGATTTATTGTTCTGTTTGCTTGCTGTTGTTGTAGCTGCTGCCGCGCATTAAATGTACATAAACTTTGCTTTTGCCAGACGGTTTCGCTGCCCCTGCCACACGGCGTGTGGCATGCCGCTTGTCAGAGCTGTGCCCGGTTCCGTTTGGTCTTGAAACCTGCAAAAAGGCGCACATGTGCTTATGCAACTCAGTCCATATACATATAGACATGCGTGTGTATGTGCCTGTGTGCCCAACGGCTGCATTTTTGCAATTTACAGCATGAAAAAGACGTCGCCTGTCTGACATTATTATGCTGTAGCGGCGCCTTTTGCCCCACGGTCATCGTATGCATTTCCGGCCACGCCTACTGTCCGCTCACATTTGCCGACTCCCAGCTGTGACAACAGCAACAGCAATCTAGTTGGCATGGCAAAACGTTTTGGCCTCCGGCACCGGGAATACCCTTTCCTTTGCGGGCAGACGGCTTAACACCTGAATTAATCGAATTACGGCGTATAAATTACTTCTTCATTTTCACGCAATTATTTTTAATGGACATTTAAGTGCCAAAAAGCATAAAAGAAAATTAAATTTAAATTTTACTTTTTAATTTAAATTTGCAATATTTTAAGAGAATAAACTATAAACAATGTAGAATTATTTTTAAAAAAATCTTTAAAGTAATTTTTATAATAAAAAAGTGTTAAAATAAAAAATTGGATGCTTAAAAAATTAAAATTTTAAATTATCTCGGTAAATATTGTTAATGCTGAGACTTTAAGCTTACGTGATTTAATTTGGAATATATATTATTATTTATTTTTTAAATAGCATCAACTCTGCAGCATCTCCAATCTCCAACATATAAAAATATCATAAAACAATCTCCAATAATTAATATTTGTCTTTACGTTTCCGCTGCTGACTCGACTTTCTGTTTACCTTTTTGCGGTCTACCCAAAAATACAGCGCGGAGTTGCTTGAAGTCTTTGTATGCTACTTGATACCTTGTTTATGTTATTAGCATTTTATTTTTGTATGTTTTATTATTGCTGTCACACTGTCACAGGCAAAGTGACACAAAGAGTCTTAAACTTTGTGCCCTGTTTGCGCCGACCTGGCCCCAAAGTGCATCTGTGTCTGATTGTGTTTTGCAATACAAAACTTTTTTGCCAGCCAAACAATGCCAACGGCAAAATTGTAACATCGAGCGACTGAGACAGCAACAGATTTACAGCGACGGGAGGAGAGAGAAAGAGAGAGAGAGAGAGAGAGAGAGAGAGAGAGAGAGAGAGAGAGAGAGAGAGAGAGAGAGAGAGAGAGTAGCGTCTCACACAGTTAAGCATATAAACAAATGACAATGGCCATGTCACACGGGGCGTGTGATTTCTCTTGTTAGCGCGTAGTTGTCTCGCATTTAGGAAGCCATAAACAAAACAACCTGAACGACTGCGAATCGTGGGTGCAAAGGCCAAGAGCAAATGGAAATGGAAAAAAAAGTGCAAGTCACGAAATCTAATTTCAGTCAAACGATTTGAGATTCGAGTTGGCGGTCTCTGTCACAGTTCGCTATGCAGCTCAGGTATACTAGCTATATTCTCAGGTACTAGCTCACTTATATGGACATGGACAGAGTCGTTAGCAAATGTGGTCCAATCGAGTTTAGTTCATTTCAGTGTGTCAACGACGAGATGAAAAATGCTGAAAGTACAAAATCCTTTCATTAGCTTATGTACAGATGTGGAAAGTTGAGAGAGACGAGCGAGTGTAAAGCTGAGATTGTGAGTTGGCATACTCGAAGTAATTAAACGACTAGATATCATTTATATTAGATTATTTAGCTAAACTATACGCTAAATATATATATATTCATCAAAACAAATTTATAACAACGAAAAGCTCAGAGTATTTAACTTTGTGAACTCAATTAACTAAATTGTAAATTAAAACGATACAACACGCATGCACATATACATATATACATAGGTATGGGTGTATATATAATTACGTATCATAATAATGTTCAAAGGATTGCCCAAAAAAAAAAAAATATATATATATATATTGTACGTATATATGAAACCACAAATACGCAAACCACAAGTGTGCTAAAATTACAAAAAAAAAGTGTATGAAAAGAAAAAACACCAACTATAAAATTAAATAATAATTATGCAGAGTAATTATAAATGAAAATGAAGAGGCAGCTGTTGGCAGGGAAAGCCAAAGGAACCACAGCAAAGGGATCAAAGCACAGCAGCGGACAGGTGCTATTGACGGTTCTGGTTGAAGGTGAAAGGCGGCATTAAATGGATTGTGAAAGTCATTTGAAGCTATTACGGCTCAAAGGGGTGCAGGCCGTGCTCAGCAAATTGCTGCACGTCAGTCGATGTCGTCAGTGGCAGGCAAGACAAATTCCATTTGGTTCATTGCAAGTATTGACAGTTGGTGAACAGCAGCAGAGAGTGGGCGTGGCAGGCGTGCTATTTGCCAATGGGCAGCTGCCGATCGAGCCACTCGCTGTGGCTGTTTCAGCAAAGAAAACAGAAACTCTGTTAACAGGCGGTCGAACGGCAATGAGAACGGGACGCGCTGCCAGATGGAGGCTGTGCATCATAATGCAAACAGTTCGAGTGCCGAGCAAGCTATTTCCGGACATTCGAAGGCTAGTGTGCACTTGCACTTGGATGCCAGCATGTGTGCGTGTGTGCATGTGTGCATGTGTGCATGTGTGTGGTCTGTGTGTGCGTGTGAATGCCTTTGTGCACATGCCAGAGCTGGCTGATACCGCTGCTCCTGTGGCTGACATGCCACGCCCACAGACCACCCGATGACTGACTACTTAAAGCGAAAGTAAACTTTGCTTTGCTGCTTTACAGCAAACTATGCTCCAGCTACCAGTCAGGCTACGTCATGGAGACAGCTATGTCTGTGGAAGGGGAATTGCTTAGGTGGTTGAGTGGTTGAGTTAGGCGGCTGATTATTGGGTAGCTGTTTGTGGTCGTAGGTAGGTGTGTTTCTTGCGGTCATTTGGCTTTTCCTCAATGCAGCGTGTAATGTGGTCTCTTATAGTATAAGCTGAGAGGGAGAATCGGAGATAGAGTGTTGCAGGAGGAAGGAGGAGAGGGGGTGACCATTAAGTTGCATTTAAAACTGAATGAACTAGCTGAATGCATCTGATTTGTGCATTTTGTGCCTGCGGTACGAATCGTTTCTATTGAGTACAGTAGACATGGAAAACTAAAGTTTAAATAAAGTTAATAATGCTCTATAATAATATGTGAAGAAAGCTGTTAAGCAACATCAGCTTTTGTGCTATTTTCAATTGTTTTTACAGCTAACTCAGCTTAAGTTGAGCTTTTCACTTTGCCCTAGAGCCACTGAATAAGCAGCTTAGACTACTCAAACTGCAAGCAAAGTGTTTGGCTTTTGATATTATTTGAGCTGCAGGCGATAATAGACTTATGACTGATTAATATTAATATTATGAAAATCGAAATCTCTTTTAATCCAAGCTAAACTTTAAATACTGTTGCATTCTTTAAATTATTCTGGCAGAATTAATGGCTTTAACATTGTTGTTTACATGACCTCGCTAATTATATTCGCTTCGTTAACACAGTTTTCCGCTTGCGTTGTTTTGAATTACGCATTGTCACATTGTTTTCTAAGTTTGAATACAAACAGTTTATTGTTTATTGTAGCCTACTGTCTGTTTAGCGAATTTACCCATCATAACATATTAAAAAGTTAGAACAAGCAGAAAATGGAAAAAAATTAAATATGCAAAAATAATTCGATTTTGCTTGCAGATTGGCTTTAAAACAATTCATTCAGTTCGAATCGGCTTAAAATCTTTCCAAATTGTAACTTTATTGAAATTTAGTATTCCTCATTCAAATATATCGTATGCTGCATATTGGATGAAACATTTTCAAATATGCTTAGCTGATTTTTGCTTTCGTTTTCATTTCCAATTGAAAATGCAGAATATTTGCATCGATTTCCAGCTGTTGTTTTTCTGTATGCCGTTTGATGACGAAAATGTAAATATGGATTATATGAAATATATGATATATGATAATGCATATGCAATCCACTGTTGGGAGCAATCCCCGCGCTTCCTCCTACAGCCACATTGACATTGATGCGCATATCAAATCCGTGGAAATGTAAACAAAGAGCAAAATACGCGACTTTTCGTCAAATCATTTGCATTTATTATAGCTGGCCGAAGCATTGCCAGAAATTGCGGCCAAGACCCACATCGTAAGCTGAATTATTCATAAATTTCCGACTTCTTTATATGCATATATACATATATACATATATATATATATATATATATATATATATATATTCTTTTTTTTTTTTTTTTTTTTTTTTTTTTTTTTGACAATCGGCAGCAAAGTTTAGCAAAGAGAGAAAAATGTTGCAAATCAGCTTAGCAAATGAAAAATCGAAAGAGAGGCACATAAATAAAATTTCGACTGTCTGCAGCGAGTGGAGGGGAAGAGGATGAGGGAAAATGGGACCACAGTCAAAAGTTGCACTCATTTGTAACAATTTATTTGATTTTTCGGGAAATGCCGGGCTTTGCCTTTGCAGTTTTTCCTTTGCCTCAGCTGGATATTTTGCTACCAATATTTTTTTTTTTTTTTATTTTTGCTCTCAATGCAAAAACGCTTTTTATTCAATTTTCAGCTCACGTAATATTGACAAATTATTAGCGGGGATTTTTGATAGCATTCAGCAGAGCACACCAACACACACACACACACACACACACTCACAAACAGAATGAGCGGAAACCACTCTGAAAATAATGTTGTTGTTGTTGTTGTTGCCTCAATGGCTGCAGCTGACTTTCAATTGGGCTTCTCTTGAGTTTGTTTTTTTGAATTTCCTATAGGCCGTATTTAAATTGATTATTGCCTGAGTCCAGCAAACAGATTGCTGTGCAAATATTTGCCATTAATTTCTATTGGACAACAACGTTTTACTGCGGCAGATATTAATAAGCGTACAGCCTTTGCCGCTGGGCAATGAAATTGTAATACATTAATTGGCATAAATTAGCCGCGTCTTATGTCGTTTCGCCATTTTGCCATTTGCCAAGCAATTTGACAATTTGCCACCTTTTTTACTGCATTATTCAAATGCCTTGACAGCTCGTAAATTCGAGCCACACACACACACACACACACGCACTCAATTACAGAGCGAGCATCCGCTGTTGAGTTAACAGCTAGCGAGAGAGAACGCGAGAGCGTCAACTGTTACGCATGCGTTCGCTGCTCTGTTAAGCTGCTGTAAACAGCTCTCTTAGCACGAGCTCGGCGTTCGGCATTTGACGAACGGAAACTGTTATTGGTCAGTTGACACATATTATTGCCGTTTGCATTGCTAGCCAACTGCAGTTTCGTTGATAGCAATGTTAATTAGCTTGGCTTAATGCTGGAATTAACGCGAAATATCAATCAAATTAATAAAGATAAATAATTAATTGAATTTTTCTGTATATATGCATTTTAAATATTGCTCTGTGAATATTCATATGTACATGTGTATATCTA
The DNA here is from genome assembly GCA_030914335.1 of Drosophila borborema. Classification (NCBI taxonomy): domain Eukaryota; kingdom Metazoa; phylum Arthropoda; class Insecta; order Diptera; family Drosophilidae; genus Drosophila; species Drosophila borborema. The sequence continues at coordinate 12,159,049 of JAUESP010000306.1, forward strand.
TAATTTAATCAATATAAAATGCTTGTTAATTATATTATTTTTGTTAATTTTGCAACACTTGCAAACATTTCCCATCTACCCAGAGGGATAATTTATCAAATAAAAATATAAAAAAAAGGGTTAGCTTAAATATTCAAATCTTGCCTAAATGACCACAAAGTATTTGTTTTATGATGTTATTTCCTATTACTGGTAACGCTTGAGTGCTAGGAATCATTTAATACTTCCGAATCATTTCGTTTACCCTTTGTACCAAGTCAAGCATAAAGGTTTATTGTCTTCAAATCTGTCCACAAAAATGCGTAATTGAATTTAAAATCTTTTGAATGTACGCAAAACTAGAAGGAAATGAGTAAAATTAGCAAAAATTAGTGGCATGAGGTAAAAGTTTTCATGTTCGACTAAAAAGCAAAACACGAGGCACATACATATGCAAAGCATTCGTGCTACGTTTCAATGCACACAGACAGTAGCCAGCATATGTCCACATAAACACGCACACACACACACATACAAAGGGAGTGATGAAGAGGTTAGCTGTGGGGCTTTATATCGGGTTAGAGTTCACTCATAAATCTTGAAGCATTACAACAAAAGGGACAGGCCCGTTGGAAAGGTTAACGCCAATATTCTAATTAACTCATGCATAAACGAATAATAACAAACAAAAGTGCTATAAATTTCCACTTGACTTGATTGATGGGCCGCTTTATTTACAATATGTATATATACATTTATATACACAAGGAATTTCTATATGATGTGGCCAGACACACAAGCTTGAGTTGCCTTAATTTCCTGGATCCACTGATAAGTTTTCAAGTCATGGGATACAATTTGTGCGACAGCGTTTTTATATAAATTGCTTATCTACTTCGCTCAAGAATAGCATTTGCATTGATGCTCAATTGTTATTTCTGAGAAAATGCCTTAGCAACATTTGAGCACGGCAAAGGACTCGATAACGGATGCCTTTTTATTATTGAATTGTTACGAGCTTTGGAAAACAACTCCTGGCTGCAGCAACTGCAACTGCCAATGCTTTGCGGTCGACTACATTTTAAGTGCACGTAGTTAAAGAAATATATGGATAGCATTTTTAATACCAAATCAAAAGAATCATTTTTTTTTTTTTAAATTGTAGACCACAAATAGTGATACATTTAACTACTATAACTGAGTCAATTCCATTCAATCCAAACGATATTAAAATGAGCAATAGAAAAACATGAATTGGGCCCAAGCAATTGGGCAAAACATTAATGTTAAATGCACAGCCGACTTTACAGGTGTCTCAAAACTTGGTACTAGGCACTAAATCATATTACGTGTCTTGTTCTCACGTAAAGCTCATTAGAGAGACATAAAAAAATGATTGCTAATGTATATAATTTACGATTGTTTGATCAAATGCGCCAAGAAACGAAACAAACATAGAAAGTCCGACAAGTAAGAGAGGGATAAGCGAAATGGCCTTCGTAACAGGGACAAGACAAAAATTCGAAGGACCTATATACAGATACGCCAAACTTTTAACAGAGCGTAAAATGCGCTGCGATTAGGTTCATAAAGTTAATGCAAAGCAAACACAAGACCAAAAGCAACAAGCCGAACGGCTTAAGCTACACTGAGGTAACGGTGTAAAACACAATGGAAATGCAAGGAAAATCATGAAAGAGTATAAAAATATAATAAAAACGTTTTCCACACGACCTCAGCACGTATCCAAGACGCACAAATTCTCGACTTGACCCAAATAGGAATTAACGCAAATTAATAAAAGTGTGTGACAAAATTGAAAAGAAAACAATAATTTTTTAAAAATAATAATATTGTTAAAATAATAATTTAAAATATATAATATTTTTGTAAATAATAAAATTATATTTCTTAATAATAAAATTTATAATAATAATAAAAACATAAAACGACTGAACCGAACAACATTAGACTTCAAACATTATTGAATTCAATTGAAAATCTGCATCACCAATTGTGTTCCAAGCAATCAAAGAACGCATTTATTGGTAATTGAATATCATTTAATTGCAATTACACTATAGGTTCAATTGTCTAGAGCGATATGAATTGACTGTAATATGAATTCAAAATTAATATGCAAACCGCATGGAACATCATTCACATATCTAACATATATATGTTTGCTTAAGCAAAGCAAAAGCGACCGTAATTTGTGACGTCTTTCAATTTGAATCGATGTGGTCGACACATGCGGTTGAACGGACATAATTTGCTCATATCAGAGGCGCACTCTGTCTCCGTCTAGTCCACTTGAGGCAAATACATTTTAATTAAAATACTAACACGACAATAATTGCTATGAGAAGACAAGCAAGAGTAGCTATGTAGCTACGAGGCGTACGGAGGCGTACGGTGTTTAAATGAATTTGTTTTGGGTATAGGACCGAGTGACTGAATGGACAAATGTTGAGAGCAGGGCATGTCTGTAAGCTATATATGTATGGCTTTGGCTTGCACTGGAGCACGTCGCAAACAGGTCAACTCAAGCGAACGCACACACATCATAAGGTATGGGTTGTGCTAGAGATGTGTAAACGAACTGGCTGAAAACCAAATCCTGCGTAGACAACTTCCCAGCGGCTGTGGCTAATGAATGATGACAACCATTTAATACCACTTCACTCCACTCTGTAGAGCTCACTATATTGCTGGACATGCTGCCTGCCATCATTAATAATAGAACAGCAGCAGCAGCAGCAGCAGCAGCAGCTACAACACCTACATCAACAAAATCAAATTAAAGTCGAGCAAAGCTTTGAATGGCGCTTGCAAAGAGGAATTTGGTTTTGGAAATTCAGGGTTCGGGCAGCAGGTTCGATTAGTTGGCGTCGTTTATAATTGGACGGCGGCCAAAAATAGTTAACCACCCAATGGCCATATTGAAAATTGCACATAAGCCCCATTGCATCCATTGAGCAAACAATTGTTATGCATAGCCCTGCGATAGCAGCTCATGCATATAAAAGTATCGAGCTCTGTCCGGGCTATCTATGCCCATATAATTACTCTCGACTGGTCTAGCTGTGGAGTGCTGTATGACCCACAGCAAATTAATGATCCTTAAAAGCAACAGTGTGTGTGTGTATGTTGTGTGTGTGTGTGTGTTGTGTGTGTGTGTGTGGGTATTCGGGTGACTGCATTACTCATACGCAGTGTAGCACATTTAATGCAGTTATATCGAAAAATTCAGCCAACATTGATGCGTAAAATATTGAAATCTATTCACGAGTGCAAAATGCGTTCGATTGGCGGCAAACAAATATTTAAATATCATTATGCGGCCTAGCAATGGGCAGTAAAGCTTATTGGAATGCGGGCTATGTGGTTTCCATATATAAATATATCAAATTCTATTCATATATATGATGAATTTCTATTGAGATGGCATGCAAATGTGGCTTGCAGTTAAAAGATAATAAAATTACTCATTTGAGTTGATATATTTATATTGCATATATCAATTCAAATATATAACTAGATTAAAATGTAAATATTTTTAGAATTTTTCATCTAATACTATATACATATGTCAATGCAGTAGGTAATATATATCTAATGAATTCTAAAAAAAATAACTTAGCGATTTCTCTCTAGAGACTTGCACACAATTTGCAGTTAGTTCAATTCCTAATTGAATTCGCAGTTAATTTATAGACCTCAAATCAAATATTATTTTATCGGATTTTTTTCTTTTTAATTATATTCATGTTTGCAATTTTCGTTGGCAAACTGTTTGCCCTCATTACAAAGCAGCACATTTAATTATGCATTTCAAGGCTGCATCGCAAAGGTGGCCGAGAGGCGCGCGACTGCAGTGATATTTGCATGTCATTTCTGTTTTCAATGTAAACAACAAGCCAATTGAAGTATGTAAGAGTTTAATTTTAATTTTAATATTTTATAATTTGCCATTTAAATGAATTTTGAAATCGTTTTGCTGACATTGGCGCCGTTGAAAGTGCGCGCACACCGTCATGACCCAGAAAGCTCGTTTAGCTTGATGAATAGTCGCAGTCTGAATACACTTACATAATAATAATGCATACACCATTTAGAAATATATATAAATATTTATTCTGATATCTAAAACCTCCTGTTTACACATATTCATTAAGTGAGATGAATGCCCTTTTCTATGCCTCGCCTAATGCATAACGAGAAGAGCACAGCTCTAGTTAGGGCAAGCATGAAGAGAATATAGCTGGAGAGCACTCAATGCGTTGCACTGGCATCTGCGTCGACTTCGACTGCAGCTGTGGCCGAGGCCGAGGCCTGGCTAATTGCGTTGCCCTTTAAGCCAAGTGCAAACATGGCCAAAGCTCACAGACGGCCAATGCCGGGCCAAACAGAATGTGCTGTGTTCTGCCTTTTCAAGTAGTGTCATTGTGTTGTGCAGGGGGGCTTTGGCTCGTGGAGGGTGCTAAATATAATTGGTAAATGTTTGCGGCAAATTGTTGGCCATTCTCATATTATGGCCATTGTGTTTTTGCTACCAAATTGGTTTTATTGTTGGCATTTTGCAGTTCCACTGCCGACCGTTTGCCAACTACCATATTTAGTTCAATTGTTCAGCATGCAACATTTTTGAACTAGCTTCACTGGATTACGCTCAGGTTAGATTTAGCAATTGAACAAGTTTCAATCACAGTTCATATGCATTCATATACAAATCGTTTAATTCCCTATTTACAGCTTACGCTTGCTGCCTGTTTTATTGTGAGCGTCATTTTGCATTGAAAAATCACAACTTTTGAGATTGAATTGATAATTCTTCAAGCTTTAAAATGAATCTAAAGGATTCTTCACATTCTTATGTCAAACATGAAAAATGTGATTTTGAATTTGATTTTATGAACAAATTAATGATTTTTATTGCAAATGACTTCTTTTTATTGATGAATATGAATTTGAAAAAATAAAAAAAATTGCTTCTCATCACTTTTCTGATTTTTGCCACGCGACACCGGCAGAGGATCCACTGTGCATCGATTGATGAACTGTAGCGAGAAAAGTTAAATTACGATTCGAGCTCGGCATTTTCTTCTCTTTATTTATGCACAAGACGATGTTTACACATACATATGCATGTATGTCTACGGATATGAATGTATTCCTGCTTTAAGATGCAGTCAGCGTGTGTCGCGAGCTGGAAATGCATAAATATGCGCCATGGAAATGCCGACGGAAAACCCACAACCCAGCACGGGTTTTCCTTTTATGGCACACTTCATTGGCTTTGACAGCGCATTCGATTTTCGCGCCTTATTGACTTTATTGTAGCAAAATCAGCGCCCAGAGTCAAGCGCATAAAAAACAGCAAAACGCACATTAAATAAACTCGTATTGAGAATGCCTTTAAATATGTCTCTATTAAAGTGAAAGCATCTACTGCGTACGAGCGTGTGTGGGAGCACTTTAATAAAAGACTATTGAATTACAGCGGAGAGAAAAGTCTGCACGTTTCCTTTATTTTATGGAAATATGTTTATGGCTTGGAGATTAAATAACGCAATGTATATTTCTTTACTTATAATAAGGTTAGACCGGAACTAGAAACCTTATTGCTGGAAAATGTACTTTAACTAAGGTAGCAATTGCTGAGAGCTGCACAACTTTGTTGGCAAACTTATCTGCAGGGATTTCACCTATCTATGCATATATTCCGATATTTGCATAACTTTGAAGGGCTGCGCACTCAAAGAAAATTTCCCCATTGAAAAAGGTCAGGCGAGGAAGCTATTGCAGCGCGTAAATCAATCAGATCAATATATATTCATTTTGATTGATAAAATCATAAAATCAAGCCATGCATAAAGTGCGCACATACACACTCGCATACATATATACACATGTATATATATGTATATGTATATACACACATATGTATGCGCATTTTGGCAATTTGTTTGGCTGCGCTCGCTCAGATGTGTTCGACCTATGCGAATTTTCTTGTTTGTGCAATGGCAAAACTAAACATGGCCAAACATTTTTGCAAAGCGTCAAAGAGAGACAGACGGAGAGGGAGAGAGTGAGGGAGATAGAGAGTAGGAGAGTGACACAGTGCAGTAGCCAAAAGCTGCACATAACACTTGGATATGAGATATGCTCCACTGCAGCGATTTTAGACATTTTCCATAAAAAAAAAAATAATAATAAATAACAAATATTTTGACATTAGAGAGTTTTCCTTTTGCTATGGACTCAACTGGAAACATTCAGCTGCCAAATGATATTGGAATTGCAGCCATACGCGTATTGAGTTTATTCGGCTCTTAATACATTTTTATTATGTGAATCATCAAAACTCGACAGCATTTTAAGTTTGCATTCACAATTTATTACATAAAGTATCAAGTTTCTGTTTATTGAATTCATCTCATCTATTGAAAGAGCAAGTCGATAAGTTTACTTAATTTTCTGCTCATCAAGTCTTTAATGCAACTTTATATCTCTTGGAGAAAAAGAGAAAGTAGCGCTGCACAGGGCCTTCTCATTTTGTTCAAACGAGTGCAGTGAAGTGGACTGCGACAGAGTAATTTATGACTGTCGATTGAGTATGCACTCGCGCCCTATAATCAGGCTAAAGTACTGTAGAAAAAATGGCAAGAGACAAAAATTATAATAAATAAGAAATAAGAATAAGAGTCGTCGCTCAGCATTGACAGCTGTAGCTCATTAATGTGATTAAAGCATCGATCGATGTTCTATCTTGTTGATATTTGTTTCAATATTATTGTAATATATAATTGAAATTAAATTGAGTAACATTTGTTGAACTCATTACATTTGCAGTTCAATGTGAACTTTAGTATTTGAGCTCAGCAAGTGACAGAACAGAGTTGTTCACGGTATTGAAATAATAAATCAGCGAAATTGATTTATTTTTCTTTTTACTGAGTAGTGTCAGACGAGTAAGTGTCATACTGAAATGGAAAAATATAAAGCAGTACATGACACGTGCCACGCCTCTCCAGTTTCCATTGAAGCCAAAGCTTTGGCAAAAATGCATTTGATGTCAGCGATCGTCGTGGCCAGATGGGGCGTGATGCAATGGCGGCGCTGCACAAAATATGCAAAGCCACTCGAGCTGCCATGGGCTGGCGGAGTGATGGGCTGTTGACAGCTAGCGGCAATAGTTAGCCATTGGCATGCGTTCCGCGACCTGTGCCCTGTGGGCTGAGGGCTGAGGGCTGCGGGCTGTGGGCTGCGGGCTGCGAGGTGTTGCTGGCAGCGTGAGGGCGTAAAGCCACAGGGTGGCATAATCAGCGCAGCCAATGCACAAAATTGCTCACAAAATGAAAACTAATCGATGGCAACGTGCGTTGAGGGACGACACAGGTCGGAAACCGCTGCGAAAATAACGCAAATGACAGCACAGCGGGACCTGGCGTCGACTGAGGTGCGGCGCATTGGTGTTTTAGGTGTTTTACACGCTGGACGTGCATAAAATTGCGCACGGCGCTGCGTACGTGGCGGTACGACAATCCAGAGGACACAGGCCCAGCCAAATGGGTTAGCGCACTGCAAGGGGCCCGGCGAGGTTTGAGCTTTGGCAAACGGCGCGACTTTTGCTCCAATGTTGGCTGTGCGTTGCCTCTGGTTGGCTATGTTGGCAACATTTAGCATGCGCAGCACGTATCGAAATTTAAATTAACACTTTTTTGTTAACGTGCTGCGGTTTCAATGGAAGTGGCTTGGCACTAGTGGGCCAGCCCTTATTAGTCGGCATATATACATAGAGAAATATATATAAATGTAAATATATATTTATACTTATGCAGAGATCTAATTGTATTGGAGCATTGTGTTTTAATTAGCTGCCGCTCGTCATCTCTGATGCATGCAAAATATGCAAAACACTCTCAAAATCATTCACAGTCAGGCTAGAGGCACTCATTCACTCGCCCAGGCATTCGGCCATTCAGTTTATTCATTCCGCTGGCCATTTATCGAACACTGAACACAGCTGATTTGCATTTATTTGTATTTCCCTTTGGCTAACCTATATCTATGTGTATTATATTAATTTCTATTGTTTTTCCTCATTGAATTCCATTGAAATTGTGGTACAAATGAAGCGTTTAGCTGCAATAATTAGCTTTGCAAATTGTTCAAATATTAGAAGAAAAAAAAAGGATATATATAATTACATAAAATAGAATTAAAAGCAAACAGCAATATCTATCGACTGCATAGCATTCGTAAAGCTTTGTTTTATAAACAATACATTTTACTGGTCAATAATTGAGAGCTCTCAAATGCAGATGACAGCTCTTTGTCCATATAAATAGCTAGCATCCTAGAAATAAACTATTGTTATTAAATGTCTGCACAGTGTTTGAACACATTGTAAGTTGATGATTCAATCCCATTTAAAGTGAATCACAGCAGGCTAGAAAGCCATTTACCCTTTGTCTCTGAGACTTTTATTTGAAATGGATTTGCAAGCGTCTATAAGATATAAGAAATGTTTCCATTTGTTTACTTAGCTCAGTGCGAAAGTCAAAGGAATTTCCGTAAATTCCATAGTCTGTGCAATCCTCACCACTTTTGTTGCAGCCAAGGAACGTGTTTTTTCATTACATGACTCAAGTGCGTTCTCTAGTGTCTCTCGGAGTGTTCTTGTCTGTCTCGAGTGCACTTTGGCTGCCTGGAGCGCCCTGCTCTGCCCCTTGCATTCTTCTACTTACAATATATACACCCCCACCCCCACTCCCACCCCCACCCCCTATTGTTGCCCTTGCCTTGTTGGCTTGCCGGCAATCGCGGGCAGTTTTCATAACGCGTTCGGCACAAAAGGCGTTGGCAGTGGCGCCGCGCAGCTCTTCACAAATGAAGCGCAATTAAAATGTAATTTTTATGCAAATTCCGTGCATAAGTGAACTTTTAATTAATTCAGCGCAAAAGCAAATGAGTGCCACGCCCATAATTATGCATTTTTCAGCTTGCAGCTGAAAAAGCCTTCAGCTTGTACCTTTATCTGCCTTGACCTCGTGTCTCCATCTCGCCTGCAAGCATCTAGGTCTTGTTATATTTATATCTATTCCTCTCCGAATTTTCTTCAAGAATTAATTATGATTCATGAAAATCTAATCAAGACAGGAGTAAGTTCATTTGCGAAAGGCACACAGCAATTGCTTTAAATAATTTTAAGCAGATTGAAAGCTATTTCAATTGAACATATAAGAAACAATGATTCACTGAGTGTGTATGGATTTGTTTACACACACACAAACACACACACACAGACTTTCAACACGCAAGCTTATCAGCTTCGTCTTGCAATAAACTGTGAAACAGTTTTAATTCCCCTCAACAATCCAGGTTAATTATCATTTAAGATTTTAATCTATTTCAATGCTGTTGCTGCCTGACTCAAGTGGCTAAAGATTAACAAGCTAGCTGAACATATATACACACACACGAACACACACGCACATAAATATGAGCCAGAAAAGTGCCAACAGCTTGGCAGGCCCAAGTGCATAGACGGCCCTTGAGAATTGTGTGCGAAATCTAAACGAAGGCCCATTCAAGGGGAATTCTATGGCACTTTTTCCATTTCATTCAATTCGATTCAAAGCCATCTGTGCGCTGTGAAATGAGAGAGCGTAGGGCCGTTTGAGGGCTAACTAAAAGCTGAAATGGGTGGGCCATAATAAGCTCTATTTCCGCACTCACACACACGCACGCACACACTCTAAATTGCCCACAGTTAAACACCTTGAAAAGGCCAGACAGCCGCAGGTGCGAATAAAACGCTGAATTTGTGTGCATTTTGTAGAACGCGTTGCGCTTGGCGAGTTTCTTGCAAAGAAATTGAAAAACATTTACCACAAACATACGTGAGTCTCGAAAATGCCAGAAAACTTGCTGAATAAAAGCGCCCAGCGGCAGACAGGTGACGTTAGAGGGCAGGCTAGCTGGAAAAAAAAAATTGTTCAACCTGTGCGAAAGGTTGCAAAAAGCGAACTGCTGCTGGCTAAGCACCTAAGTGCCAAGCATATGTCTTTCCCACAGAAAAAAAATCTAGATAGACACTAGCTACTGCGGTCTAACAAAAACTTTGAGTGTGTGATGAAGCGCGTCGCCTGCAGTCGGACCACGCCCACATACAGCTCGCATCTTTTCCATTTTATTTTTTATTTTGATGGCATGTGTTGCAGAAATGCTACTTTTCAACCAAAATTTAAGCAATGCACACAAATGGCGCGCTATGGTACAGTGGACATAATACAAATCCAAATCCCCACTCTGAGTGCTTTGGGACAATATTTAGTAATGGGTAGTGACAAGAGTTTCATAAACACTCACTGTTAATGTCAGATTCCATTAACATGAACTGCTGCTCCCTCACACCGCCATGCTATGCTAATAACAGTATTATGCGCTGTTAATAGCATAATTCCCACTACTAGTTCTCCATTGGTTCGCAATCGACGATTAGTTTATAATTCGCACGTTCGTACAAATACGGTTGCATACAACTATGAGTTTCAATTTACAAATAGAATTTAAAGTATATTATAATTTTAAACAAAAATTTTATATTCATTACATGATATATTACAATTTATTCTTATATTTAATATTTTATTACTTTGTGGTATTTGAGTGGCAGACACGACTGCCAGACATATCATCTGAACGGGCTTTCCATAAGCTTTTCCGTTGAACGATTTTCATTCCATCATATTATTTTTCCCTAGCACCCAAGTCGCTTGTTTTAAGGGTTACTTTTGATGAAAAACGTAAGCTTCTTAAGAAAAGATTTACATGCTAGTATTGAGACTTACTAAATCTTGCATAAACTTGAAGCAGTGGTTCAGTTAGTCACATTCCGCAAGAAATGTGCTTAAAAATATTTAAACAAATCTCAGCAGCAGCCCTGCCCGGAAACTACAGATATTAAAATATTACTTAACGCTTTTAAGGGATTACTTGATTCTTTTAGGGACCTGGACCTTGGAGCGTTTATCATTAAGTTATGCAATTTATTATGATATTTCATCATATTTTCGCGGGAGTTGAAGTGCAGTTGTAGCTGAAGCAATTTTCTTGGCGAAAGGATCTATGTGGCTGCCAGGATAACGAGCTCAAGCATCATTTGTGGCTGTGGCGACTATGGCCATTTATTACCTGGCCGACTAAGTAAGCCATCATCCTTGTATTTACAGTTGTTTTTTTTTTTATCATGTGCTGGTCGCGCGTCGCACGTGCGACGTCAAAAGAGAAAAAAAAGATTGAAAATAAGCTCAGGTCGGTTGGGCTGTGCTGCCACATGAAGCTCAGATTCCTGTCCTGTCGGATTCTTTCAGCGTGCACTGTAGACAATATAAACAGCGTGACGGGCAGGTAAGGCGAAGGCGTGGTCTGGCGGAACGGGGTAGAAAGAAAGACTTGCCAGGGTCGGTAAAGTGCGGCCAGAGTTGAGTTGTTTACGAAAAGTTACATGGCTGGAATGCGCAAAGTTTGAAAAGTTAATTGTTTTAAAAGCCCCAGCACGTACAGCCGAGCCAAAAGTGAGCCAATTTACGGAATACGAATGCCGGGCCCATTATGTCCTCGGCGTTGATTTATTCAATTACGTTGATCTCGATGCGCTCTTTAATGATATGCAACTTATTAAAGCACAAGTATGCGAGCATCAGCTCATATTCTACGCATACGCCCCGCTGTCATACCCACACGCTGAGACAATTACATAAACACGCATTTGGCGCTGAGTGCCGCAAATTAAATTACAGCTAAGCTGCTTTTATGTTTCGACCAGTCAGTCAAGTTGGCTCGCAGCCTGCCAAGCTGGCAGCCAGTCAGCTCCTGGCCAGGATATTGAACGAATCGCAATTCAAATAAAACAATGTAATTTGCCCTCCGACAGCAGCTGCCCCAGCATGAGCTCTGCCCTTGTGGGCAAACGTGGGCCTCTGGGCCTGCCACACACATTTTGAGAGCACGTTCAATGGCGAGGCCCTTCCGGAAGTTCTCCCACAATACATAGATGCCTTGTGTATCTATGTATGTGGTATGGCAACCAGTAACACAAATAGAACTTAAAATTTGGGCATTTTAATTACCATTTTTATTGATATTTGACGACTTTTTGAGTGGATAGACAACATGAGATATGCAATGAAAATATAAGATAATTCAAAGAACTTTAGCATCAATCGAATAGATCTCATCAAATTTAATTGCGATTTTTCATGACATACTCTTTGGTATCAGAGATATTTTTTTATACAATTTTTAACTCAATTGACAAAGAATAAATGGAGCATACTAGATAGGTCAGCATCCATAAAAAAAAAAAAAACAAAATATGCATGTGAAGAACTCCAAAATCCTTACTATTATATATTCTGCATTGATTCATCTATTTAAAATGAAATTTCATTAAACTTGACGAAATAATAGTATAAATATATATGAACAACATATTTCAACTACACATATGAAATGCTTAGTTGAGTGCTAGAATGATGGGTAGAATGATTCCATATTGTTTAGCTCACACAAGCCTCAAGGTGTACTTCAGGCGCAGTCATTGACCGAGAAACCAAAACAGGTTTTGTATTACGCATACACAATACATACTGAATGTGTATAGATAAATAATTATATGTTTGTATGCATGTGTAATCTATGTGTACTTGCCAGTCTGTAATTTAGGGAATACGCCCGCCCGCCCCCACAGTCTTCTTGCATACATATGGAATTTATGGTAAAACAGATGTACTTGAGCTTTATTTATTTGGGCGCTGAGTCCGCCCATTTTCTATGGTCCGCTTGTCGAGGCGCTAAGCAGGAATGCGCTGCATATACATAGAGCAAACAAACATAGTCAGATACCGAGATACTCCTTCCTCTCGTACCTCAGCACAGAGGGACAAAAGCCGAAATCATATCAGACAAAACATAAACACAGAAATACGCGCAGCACAAGCATGAAAAGCAAATCCCTTTGCACATTTTCCGAAAATGAGAAAATGCAAAAGTTTTGCTTCACATACGGCGAAAGACAATGGTAAAGCAGTACTGCCAGCTCCATAGAAAAGCAGCTGCAAATTAAAACAAACCTCAGGTCGCCCGTATTTGGAAATGAGCAAAGGCAAAAGGCGCAGGAGCCAAGCATATCTAGCTCCCAAAGCTTCGTCGCAGCAGGGGCACAGATTCCCTTCCCTTTTTTCTCTCTTCTCTTTGGCGAAAGTTGATGAAATACTGCGAGCAGGCAGTCGAGGCTGTTTAGTTGTGGCAGGAGGAATCCTGCTGTGTGTGTGTGTGTGGTTGGGTGAGTGGGTGGTTTGGTGCGTTAATGTGCGTCCATGTTTACGCAAGAGAATTAACTTATTTGTCAGGTACTTGTGAAGCTAATAGGGGCACATTTAGTAGGATGAAGTGCAAATTACTGACTTGGCACAATTTTCCTTTCCACATTTTCGACTAGAATTGAAAATGCAAAATATGAGATTAGTGCGTAAAGGTAAGCTGTAAATGCCAACTTCAAAGACATGAGCTAGAACTAAATGATAATTAGGGTTTCTTTTACTTAACTGAAGCCGAAGGAACATCAAAATGATTTGGATTGACTTTGCCCAGCTTAGCCCTAAATACACCACCCGCGAACCAGAACGAACTTAAGTCAACCTTCTGCATACTAACATAACTACTCATGATGTTTGTAGCTTGATATATCAAAAGGAACTGCTAGAGCATACTGTTCCTGACTTTCCCTAAAATTGCCCTTATGGATAATAAGACTTAATTTTGTTTTCTTTATGTTGTTGCTTTGTCACACAGCAATGCAAATAGAAGCTTTGAAAGCTGCTCAATGGATACGTAATATATATATATATATAAATATTGCTATATATGTGAACAATTTAATAACAAGTGATTCTTGATTCATGTCGAATGGCCAAGCAGAGAATTGTCATATAGAATGCTTGAATGCAATTGGAGTGCAGTTCAAAATCAAACTCAATTGCCTCATACGAATCAGTCAAACGTCATTGCAGTAACTGACTTGAAAATACCCTGTAGAAATGTATTGAACAAATAATAAAGCTTAGATTATGTTTTGTGAAATGAACAAAGATTTACTAATCTCATACTCTCATATGTGATTAGCTATGTACTCTGATTGTAAAACCTGGGAAATGTAACTTCCTCTTGCTTTCACTTAATTTACAGGGCATAAGTACTGGAACTTGAGAATAAAATGTGAAATGCAGTAAAAAATAAATAAAAATAAATTTTGAAATGGTAAATAAATTGTGCTCGCATCAATGCACTCAATGCAATAAATTGAAATTTCTGAACGGAAGTGAAGCAGCTGTCAAAGCAAAGCAAAGCAAAAAAGAAAACTTATATTGGAATTGGGAGCAGGATTCATAGGTAAAATGCTGCTGAGGCGTACTACTACTTAGGGTACTTTAAAACGAGCAATAGATAAAATCACAGAATAAAGTGAATCTAATTTTTTAATATATCCATTGTAATATTTTGCAGTTTGTTTAGAGCTGAGGCACAGCTGGCACGACGTTTGCCTGTGTAAATTTGTTCAGCACCAAATCAGTTTGACACTTGGGAAAGTGCCACAAATCACAGTTAACATTTGTTGCACGATTCGACTACAACGCGCCAGACGGAATGTGCCCAGAAAATCAAAATCGAATCAGTGCGGCATGTGCGACACACCCAAAAGAAAATGTTTGTCAAGAAGAGAGAGTTAGTGGGCTGTGTAGGAAAATGAGAATGGAAATTGTTTAGTGACTGGAATTTTCCTCTACCTATAACTATACATATGAGCAGACCTTGAATCTAGAGTCAAGCTTAGACCATATTTGATTTACCTATTGTTTATTGAATATTCATTTATTTATATTTGCTTAAAAATATAAACAGAGATTGTCGAGGCTTACTCCATTAGAACGTCAATTAAAGAGGCGATCAATTACTATAGACAAGCTTTTATTGCAGCAGCAGCAATTTAAAATACATTGCTTCTCATAAATGCATTAGCTTAGAAACTAAAAAATTATTTTTAAACAAAACTTCTCTTTGGATTATATTTGCAAAAAGCCAAAGTCCTAAACTCAATTTTGACATTAAATTTATTTAAAGCATAGTTTATATTTCAATAAAAGAATAGCTTCAAGTTGAACAACAAATAATCACATTTGAGGAATTTATTGCATTTGTAAAGAACTCATAAACTATAGCCATGCTGTCGTGTATGGAACTTTCATCAAAGAGTGCATCAATTGCTCGAAAAGAGAGAAGAGAAGAGCTCAAATTTTTGACATGTACTCAAATTCACAAACCAAAACCCGAGCCCAGTTTATTTGAAGCGTTGAACAAATGGCAATGAAAGTGGGTTGAGTTTAATGTGTGGAATATCTTGCCTTACCAACGGCTGGACTGAGCTGGCTGGCCGAGGACGACAACTTGAAATTTCAGCAACAAGAACTACAGCAACAAGAACAACTGCAACAACGGCCACATAGGCAACTGTAATTGACATTTCTTTAAGCCATCCCAGCCTTCTGGTCTGAAACCATAGAGACAGAACTTTTGGATATGTGGACATGACCTCATGCAATTTTGTAACATGCTGTGAGTATTTGGCTAGGAAATGACGATGTGAGTGTGCGAGCGTATGTGCCGGAAATGTTGTTGTTTAATGGCCAGTATCATGGTGCAAACAGCATTGATAACGGCCATTTGGTATAGTAAATATATGTTCTACATATATAAACATACATGTATTTGAATTGAGCAATAATTTCCAGAAATGTGGCGGGAAAGGCTTGCAAGCATTTTACCAGACTGTCAACTTAATGCATCAATGAGATATGCCAAGTGTTGCTGGATTGAATGGGAAATTCTCGAGCAATTCTATAAACTAAAGTGGAAACTTCCTACACCAAATGGTTGTTACAGATTCATGAGCAATTTGGACATATTTATGTTTATTGACTTTGATTAAATTTGAAGTATGAAATCCGAAATGCCTCCTCTCAAAAATACCTTTTCCCAAGGCATAAAAATACATTTTATAACATCAATTCATAAAAAAAAAAGATAGAGAGAGTCGAAAAAAAGCAAATCGAAAAAGTTTGAGGCTTTGTATTAAAAACTTGGCAACTTGTTAAATTTCCGAGTATAGCATAATTTTCTGTGCTCTGCTCGCCAAATAAAAGAAGCGATTCGCAAACTAAATTAAATTCTAAAAAAAAAAAAAAAAACTCTACACAAAATGCAATAAAATAAATTGCAGCAATATATGCTACAAGAAACTTAAAATAAAAGTGTATGTTTGCCGAAGCAGAACTTTGCAGCGGCAAAAACAGTTGATAAAAAAAAAAAAAAAAGATTGAAAGAAAAGTTCTTATAAACGATGTAGCTAACCTTTTTGGATTGTTTGGTCTGTTTGTTCGGCGGCTGCCTCTGGCCGAAAATAGCGCATAAAATAAATTTTGTGTTCATTCCGTATACGTCCCGTGCTCCGTCTTGCTGTGCTGGAATGCTGGCTCGATGCAGCGAATGTTAAAGGTGACAGCCGCAACAGCTCCTCTTTGTGAGACCCCCCACCTCTCCCACCTTTCTCCACTATTCTGCTCGCCTAGAAACATGTGGAAAAACTAACGCGAGATTGCGCAAAAAATGGCGAAACAATAGTAGCCAGGAAAATAAGCTGAAAACGAGTGAGGAACTTAAGTGCCCGTTAAATTTCCCAACGGACTAATGATAAAAGTTACGCGAATCGCCCAGTTGCCAGTTACAACAAAAAGGGGGCGGGGTCTCGTTTTCTTTTAAGATTTGTTTGCACAGCCTCCATCGGCAACCCTTTTCCCTCGGCTTTGAGCTGCGTTAAGTACATTGCGGCACTCAAGCTAATTTACCACAGACAAGCTGCAAAAGGAATGCACGAAAAAGAAACCCAAAAAATAACAACAAACAATCGAAATGAAAATTCTGAATGAGATCTTAATTAGTTTATGAACATTTTTTTTTTTAGCAAGCTTCATCGTTCCAATTATGGCATGAATTTGTTGTGATTCACAGTCAACAACTTTGCAAATTAGTGTTGAAATGCAGTTATTCAGTGAATCTTTCATAATATCTCCCAATGGAATATCCAGCTGCTGTGATGTTGACAAATTCGCTCAGCATAATAAATATGAGTTTTACATATGCACATATAAATGTGTGTTGTTTGTATGCATATATGCATATGTGTATATTTGTTTCAATTGTCATTTATTGTCTAGCCAAATTTATTTTATCTCTTTTCTCACTCAATTAAAATTGAATTTCAAATAAAATTCGGATCCTTAAACTCTATATATTCAATTCATTTTCATTTCATATCTAAATTTGATTCATTTGTAAAAATATCAACTGGAATTCAGCAAATATTTTACCTATTTACGGAATTTTCTGCTTTCGGCCTTTGTGATTGTGTGTGGACATTTCTTCTTTTTCTTTTTCCATTTTGATATTTTTTTGCTGCTGGGAATTTGCTTTTTTTTGTGAGTGTATTTTTGTATGCTGCATAATTTATCACTGGCTTTAAAAACAATCATGTTGTCAAGTGTCAAAAGCTGTGAATGCGAATGCCGCTCTAAGGGCGGCACCCTACTTGCCCTCTGCCCTCCAGTGGCGCTTGCCCTTGATACATTCCCCTGTGAATGCAAATAAAAATGCGTGAAATATGCAGTAAAGTTACCTTTTTATATACACAATATGTGGTCGAAAGGTGTGCAAGGGCATGTGTGTGTCTGTATTTGCTGAAATGTTTCACTTTTTAGCAGCATGTGAAGTAATATTTTCGTCCCCTCCATTTTTTTTAAACCCATTTCCCTTGTTGGTTTTTGCTGACCGCAAACTGTTGGCATGCAGCGTCCATTAACACGCACAAACCAGCGGCCCCGCCCACACAGCAACTGACCCGCAAAGCTGACTGAGTGAGAGACAGTCGAGTCAATCAGTCAGTGCGACTTTTGGACTGATGCGTGTTAATTTGAATAATTTATTAAAGCCCCTGATGAGCGCGACCTTTCAAGCGAGCCCCATAACCCCGTTAGTTTCCCTCTCGCAGTGCAATTAAGCACGTGCAACAAATATAAAAAAAAAGAAAATAGGGAAAAAAGAAACCAATCAAACCGAAAATAAATTGCAGCTGCAACTGCAGCCTGCAACCAGTGTTGGCAAACGTGGCAAAAATTGCAGCAGCAGCACGGCAAAATCGTTCGGCCTACACATTTTTTGTAGCCATTTCAATGGGGTGTGCTTTAAATACCCTGCAAATAGTCAAGTGTCATGAGCGGATACCTTGAATATAACTGAAGAGAGAGAGAGAGAGAGAGAGAGAGAGAGAGAGTGACATATAGAGATATATTTAGATGCATATGGAAATGTTTAGCTTAGCATTGATTAAACATATTATATGAGTAAGATTGTATCTACTATCATCTAAAAATATATATTTATATGTCGGCGATTAGTCAGTTTCCATATTTTTTGTCATTACAAACCAAGAAATCCCTGAGTTGTTGCTGTCTGTTTATCAGCTATATCTTCTAGCTATCACATAGACCTGACCACTTGGTCTCTCTCAGCTCGACCAAGGAAAACTTGCAGCAGCAGCTATATTCGTCTCACTCTCGTGAAGTGCTAATATCAGTTTATCAGGAAACATCTACATGCTTTGATTAGAGAGTATCTGCTAGACGACTACTCTAGTCACAGTGCGAATTTGATGGTTCTCCTTTTTGTAAGCCATTGTGGCTGCCAGGCAAAATTGTTTGCGTTTCGCGTTGCTGATGCATGCGAATTGGAAAATATTTGCAATTTAGCAAAATGCGCCCGGAAGCGTGCAAGGTCTGCTCACAGATCGTTCTGTTCGAATCGAAACGCAATGCTATATCGGAATTAAAGTTCTGATTTGTATTTGTATTTGCCTGTGGTCCGTATCAATGGCAGTAATTATTTACAAATTAAATATACAAATATATATATATATATATACAAATATATATATATATATATTTAATGAAATATATCAATGATAGTTTTTTATAATTTATCGTAAGACTTGCAGTTGAATATTCCTTTCAATATTCAAATTCATTGCTTCTTTTCAGCATAGCTGCTCTCTGATGGACAGTAAAGGACTACGGAAGTGCAGGCTTCCTTCCTCCTTTTGATTATCCTTTACACTCTTCACACATCACTCGATTGATTTATCGTATGAAATAATAGGCAGGCAATAGCTTCAGCTGTCTGGCCGAGAGCGGGTCTCCGTTTATATCCAATGCTCGGTCTTAAATGTCAATAATACGTGAAATTGAACTGCCAATTCAATCTCGGAGCGACGGCTGGCAAGCTCCATGTCTCCGACGAATGTGCCTGGGTGCGTTGGGTCTGAGTGGGCTTGAGTGGGTCTCGGAATGATTTCCATAGAAGCATTTTGCATTTGTGCGAATGAATTCTTTATTTCATCCTTTATTTATCCGTTATTTTATTTTGTACGCTCCATCGCGATTGCTTTCCTTAGCCATATTGTACAACTATTTGCGAAAGTATCAAGTCTCAAGTGTGTTGGGATTTAAACGTCGTGATGCCAGCAAATTGTACGCAGATCACATTACCCCAACCGCCTGCATCCGCACCCACATCCACATCCACAGCCACATCCTCATACGCCTTCTCGACCCCTTCTGAGTCCTGTCTACTGTCGTGACATGTGCAACTCTATTGAAACTCGCTGCAGCATCGAGGAGGCGGCGTGGCATGCCTTGCAATCGAGAATCGCTTCACATTTGGCTGCATTTATATCCTTTATTCATTCGAAAAATTGAAAGATTTATTTCTTAGTTCGCAGCGATTACATTTCTACCAGCTAATGTGTTCCGATTGAGCGGCTCCTCCGTCGTGGCAGTTTGTCAAAGTGTCAGACATTGAATGCCGTCCGCCAAATATCTGCTAGAAGGAGCTACATTACGATTTGTTGACAACTACGAGAAAGTAATCAGCTTTAAATAAATAACTAGTTATGTGCGCCTTGAACTGCAATGCAAACGAAATGCAAGGCAATCAAATCTTTTTTTCTTTCAAGTGAATACAAATTGCCATTGCTTTGATTATTTTCTACTTAATTAAGTTTGCAAATATTATCAAAATTATAAAATATTTTTTGTTTTATTTTTGTTTTCATCATCATCGTATTCATCTGAACACTTGTTGGTCGGCGAAATTGTGAATGGTTAGGGTAAAGCCGCTTAGGTTGATTCACCATAAACCGATAGTTCGAGGTTTTTCCGCATACTTAAATACATTCTTTCAGTCTTTAAGTTCTCAATGGGCGTTGGTTGGGCTTCAGGGCGAAGGAAAATTAGCGACAAGAGGCATAGAAAAATGAGAAAATGCTACGCTTGGGCCAGTTAAACGTGTCTCTTCGTATCGTATAGTTCGACGGTGTAACAAATAAATAAAAAAAAAAAAAAAAAACATAAATAAATTAAATATATAATATTACAATTCAACTAAAATTCAAGTAATCTTCTACAGAATTCATATTGCAGCAGCATAAGAACTGCGACTAGGATTGATATTAAATTAGATTCTGGAATAATCATTTCAAGGCTTTTCTTCAAATTTAATTAGCCTTCACTTTGTATTTCACCCCAAAATTCAGAATATAACATTTTCCAGAATTTTCAATTAGTCGTTCGCTCACTCAAGCGTTTTTTCACTACGCTCGTCACAGTGGCGCCAATGCAATAGGAAATCCATTATCGATCGAGGTAGGGTTTTCCCTACGTGTGCTTTGTAATTTCCCTTTTTCAATTGCAATTTTCCTTTCGGTTGCATCACATTTAAAAGTAGCTTTTGTTCAGGCCAGTGACTCTTCCGAAGGCCAAGGCAAAGCGCCTTATCTGCTCTGTTCTCGCTTAGACCTTCCACCTTCACCTGCTTGTGCCTAATGAAAGCGACAACAATTTGCTAAAGCTCTCTATTCGTACCTTGGAGTGAAAGGAGCTTAGAGACAATAGCAAATGTTAAGTCGACAGTACATTTTCAGGAAATGAAAGACTTTCAGAGCTGTAAAATAGCCAAATAACGATATAGCAAACAACCATTCAAATATCTAAGAATAATGGCAACTCCAGCACCAGCAGCTACTGTATCCGCCGCACCAGTTGCCGTGGTGGCAACGCCGGCTCCTGTAGCACAGCCAGTGACAGTCCCGGCGGCAGTCCTTGCAGCAGCAGTGGAGGCAGCACCAGTGGCAGCACCTATACCTGCCGTCGTGGCGATCCCTCCTCCGGTGGCAGTCCCCGTAACAGTGGCGGAGCCAGTGGTAATAGCTGACCCGGTTACTACTGCAATTTCGGATACAGCGTCGCCGATAGCAGTGCCTGTAGCAGTCGTAGAAACTCCGACTGCAGGTCCACAACCAGTGGCAACACCTGCACCTGTTGTGGGCACTCCAGCTGCAGTCCCTGTGCCTGTAGAATGTCCAGTTGCTGCCACAGCTCCAGTAACAGTTGTGGATACACCAGCCCCAATAGCACAAGCTGTTGTAACACCCGCAGTAGCACCAGTGGCGTCTCCGACTCCAGCACCGGTGGCAGAGTCGGTGTCAACTGCAGCTACTCCAGCAGTTGTAGAGACTCCAGCTGCAAAATCTGAGACAGTGGTAGCTTCAATAGCTGAGCCAGTTGTATCTCCAGCGAAAGAGAATGTGGCAAGTCCGGCAACAATCGCAGCCCCCGTTTCGGAGCTTGTAGCACCAGTAGAAGATCCCCTTGTAGCTCCGGCAGAGACTGTGGTTATTCCAGTAGCAGTCGTTGAGACTCCTGCTATGGTGTTAGCCCCCACAGCTGTTGGGGAGACCCCAGCACCCGTTAAAGCTCCTGTGACAACTCTAGCAGCCGAGCCAGCAGAACTCACAGCTATTGTGGAAGCAGCTCCAGTGGCAGCTCCAGTAGCAGCTCCAGTGGCAGCTCCAGTAGCAGCTCCAGTAGCAGTTCCAGTATCAGTTCCAGTAGCAGCGCCTGTGGTAACTCCTGTAGCTGTTGTGGAGGCTCCATTACCAGTCGTGGAGAATTCAGCGCCGGCAGGTCAGCCGGTGGCAGTTCCAGCAGCAGTCGTTGAGATTCCTGCTCCGGTGGCAGCCCCCGCAGGAGTTGTGGAGACTCCAGCAGCCGTGGAAGCTCCTGTGACAACTGTAGCAGCAGAGCCAGCTGCAGAACCCATAGCTGTTGTAGAAACTTCACCACCCGAAGCAGCTCCAGCTGCAGCGCCAGTAGCAGCTCCAGTGGCAGCTCCAGTGGCAGCTCCAGTAGCAGCTTCAGTGGAAGCTCCAGTAACAGCTCCAGTGGAAGCTCCAGTAACAGCTCCAGTGGCAGCTCCAGTTGCAGCGCCAGTAGCAGCTCCAGTGGCAGCTCCAGTGGCAGCTCCAGTAACAGCTCCAGTGGAAGCTCCAGTAGCAGCTCCAGTAGCAGCGCCTATGGTAACTCCTGTAGCTGTTGTTGAGGATGCCCTACCAGTCGTGGAGAATTCAGAGCCGGCAGCTGAGCCGGTGGCTGTTCCAGCAGCAGTCGTTGAGATTCCTGCTCCGGTGGCAGCCCCCGCACCAGTTGTGGAGGCTCCGATACCCGAAGCAACGTCAGTGACCACTTCAGTAGCACCACCAGAGGGAATTCCGGTTGCTGATCTAGTGCCAGCAGCTAACGTTGAAACTCCAATTGCTGTTGATGTCCAGGAAGTATCCCCTGTAGCTGTTGTGCAGACTCCAGCTGCACCAGTGGCAGCTCCTGTAACGGTCGTGGAGAGTCCAGCGCCGGTAGCGGAGCCAGCGGCAGTTCCAGTAACTCACGTGGAGACACCTGCTCCGGTGGAATCCCCGTCAATAGTTATGGCGACTCCAGTAACCGAAGTAACGCCAGTGGCTACGCCTGTAGCAGTCGTCGAAAATGCGGCGCAGGTCGAAGAACCGGTGGCAGTGCCAGCAACAGTAGTCCTGACTCCTTCTCCGGTGGTAGACCCTGTAATAGTTCAAGAATCTTCACCACCAGTAGCCGAGCCAGTGGCGGTCTTGGAGAATACAGCGCCCTTAGCAGAGACAGCAGTAGTTGCAGCAGTTACAGTACCCGAAGCAGCGCCAGTGGAAACTTCTGTTGTAGTCGTGGAGAATTCAGCGCAGACAACTGAGCCGTTGGCAGTTTCAGCAGCAGTCCTTGAGTCTCCTGCTCCAGTGGCAACCTCCGCTCCGTTGGCAGCTGAGCCTGTGGAAAATCCAACAGCTCTCGAAGAGACTTCGGCTACAGTTGCGGCACCCGTACCAGTTGTGGAGACTCCAGCACCACTAGAGAAGCCTGTGGGAACACCATTAGCAGAGCCAGTAGTTGCTCCCACAACTCCAGCTGTAGAAACTTCAGTGCCAGTTGCAGAAGCAATGCCAGCTCCTGCTGTGGCAGCAGAGCCCGCCGTAACTGAAGTAGCTGTCGTTGAGACTCCAGCTGTGGCAGCAGTTGCCGCTGCAGCTGTAGTGGCTTCAGCTCCAGTCGTGGAACCGGTACCAGTTGTGGAAACTCCAGCACCAGTGTCAATAGCATTAGCAGAGCCAGCAGTAGCTAGTGTTGCTGTAATTGAGACTACAGATCCAGTAACAGAGCCAACGGGAGCTCCAGCGGCAGAGACTACGGCGTCAGTTGCAGAAGCAATGACAACTCCAGTGGTTGACGAGGAGACTACACCACCGGCAGTAGAACCTGTCGAAGCTCAATCAGTTATTGTGGAGACTTCGACTCCTGTAGTAGAACCTGAAGCCCCTGGAACTGCGGATGTGGAGGCTCCCGCTCCGGCAGAAGTTCCTGTCGAAGCTATTGAAACTTCAGCTCCATTAGCGGAAACTGCAACGGCCACTTCCGAGACCATTTCTGTACCAGTAGAAGCAACTGCTGAGTTAGCAGAACCCGTAGATGATGTAGCGGCTGTGACTCCAGCAACTGTATCAGATTCAGGTTGTGAAGAAATTACTTAAACTTATATTTACATAATCTTTTTATCGATCAATCTAATTTCAGGCGGTGTTCCATCAACAGCTCTGCCCGTGCGCAGGGATCTGAATACTTCGGATCTGTCGCTGCTGGCCGTTGCTGCTACCCTAGATGCCATAGCCGACAAGCTGAAGGACCAACGAGCTAGAAACCAGGAAGTGCTGGATCGCATCTGCGAAATAGAAAAAATTCTGGGCGTGGCTCAGAAGTAAAGCTAGCTAGCTCATATATCTAACAATTGTTGAATTTCTCAAATGTCATAAATAAAGTATATTCATGGACTGCCTTACCTTTGTTTGTTTGTCTGTTACGAAATACAGACAGGATAAAATCAAATGTGCGACTTGCAGTTTTGGACACTTTTACGCAATGGCAAATAAATTGCAAGGCGTGGCTCTACAGACACATTCATAATATATCTTCCCGCCCCCAGCACACAGCCATAGCCATAGCCACAGCCACAGCCACAGCCACGACAAGCAAATTGCCAGCTATGCTAAATTTGCAGCTCGCGCTTTGACAACGAAATCTGAATAAAATTATACGATTGCGGCGGCATTTGCTGTGCAAACAAACCCTTAAATATTACCCCGCCCCTAGCCACTCGTCGACTTGTGGCGTAGGACATGGTTGAGTCTGAAAATTAATTATAATGCCGTCTCCTGCCGCGGCGCTTAGAAACCAGCGCAAACTGTGAAAGCTCCGTGAAAAGGCGCTGAATAAATTTGCCGCATCTGAAAAATATAAGAATATAATAATTGTACAGCAACTTTCAGCTAATTGCGAGCAATTGTTAATTACCAATAATTAAATATAATTAGTTGGCTATGACCGAACTGGAACTGACTTTAAAAATCGAAATGAAAAACTTTTGCATAATATATTTGTATATGAATTTATTTGGCTCTAAGCTGCTTTGGACTGGCCAAAATGCCCAAATTGATCCTTTGGAGCAAAATGCACAGGCCATAAAATTCACTTTGTCTGGGAATAGAGAGCTTTCGCTCTTAAGCCCATGCGAGAGTAATAAAATTGTTTAAGCAGTGCCAAAAACTGACAATTGAAGGCTTGCAAATTTTATGAGCCAACGCTGAATACGATTTCGATTCAGTGCAAAGGGTGCGATTATTCTAATCACTCGGTTTACACAGACCCAACTTTAACTAACATGATATGGCCAAGCAATATCTGCCGACTGTCCGACTCTCCGTCTGGCTGTCTAGGTCAGCCTTTCGTTACGACGCAATCCTCAATAACATCTACGACAGCTCAATCTAAATCTATACGCAAATCGCAAAAGAAAAAAAAATGCATAAAAAGTAAATTTCCATTTGACCATTTTGACTGGAAACAACAAAATGACCTCCACACAGATTCAGGCACGCACACACAGCCGACCGACAGCACACAACATAAATGTTGCAAATGGAGCAACAGAGCAGAACAAAGTTGTTGTTGCCTTCTTCTTCTTTGAGCCTGGGCTGTCTGGGCTTGCGGCTAAATGTGTATCAAAAAACTAAAAGGGAAAATAGAAGCAAGAGCAAAGCCAAAAAATTTGGCCAGACTTTTTTTTTTCCTTTTTTTTTTTTTGGCACTTGGAACATGTCTGTTATGCGAAACCCTGACAGAGAGAATTCCCAAGCCTCACTCACACACACATATCCTACACCTATACACAATCTGGTTCTGGTCCAGTAAGCAGCCTCTGACAGCAGTGGGTTATACAATTTAACCGCATTAACGATATCCAATTGCCCCATGCGGGCTCACTCGCCCCGACCGAAAGTGCAAATGTGTAATTGTTGCCATCCGAGCTAGAGAGCGAGGGGAGAACAAAGCGTAGAGAGGTGATAAATTTGTAAAACATTTGCACTCGCATTCGATCGTGAACTGTGTGTAAGCCACTTACATGGGGCTTACAAGTTTACCAGCGGGTTTACCAACTAAATGACATGCATTGCATCCAATTGGAAATTAAAGTGGACTTTTGTGTTCGCTTTCATTGATATGTAAATAAATTGCATGATAAATTGGAGAGGTCTATTACATGCTATTTTCTATATTGTTTTTTTTTTTCTCTATAGTCTATATTTGCTTTTTAAAAAAATAATGATAAGTGAGTGAGTTGCATTTTAAAGAATCTTATTACGTTGACTAATCGCCAATTAAATTGTTCAAGTGCTTCGAAATTGCTGCTGACTTATGCCAAGAGGGATAGAAGAGTCCGCAGTATGCATGCAACGTTTAGTTGCCTCACTTCAAATATGGAGCACCGCACTGACTGACGGATCAATCAGTCAGCAAGCATAAATGACAGAGAGAGAGAGAGAGAGAGAGAGCTGGAGCTGGACCTGGAGCTGGTAGCAGTGCATACCGTTGATTCAACAGAGGTAGCTAGAGAAGATGGTTGCTGGCAGAGGGATAGACAGATGAGTGTATGAACTGACTGGATGGGTTGTAATGCTGTCACTCGACTCGTTGCCGCTGTCACATTGCACTTGAGGCTAATGTAGTCAGTGTTGCAGCCAGTCAGGACAACGCCTAATGTGCAACACAGGCAACGACAGCTGCAACAACAATCAAGACAATAGCAACGCTTATTTGGCCAGTTCGCTGCTAGGTTTCATGTTGAATTCACCATGGGTATCGAATAAATTTTTGACTTAATTGCGCCTAACTCGTGCTGAAATGGTAGCCGTAGCCAAAGCAACCACATGCCACATGTTGAGGCTGATAGCAGAGAGCCTGCCACAGGCTTTGCATTGCAACTGTGACTAAGCTCAGCCTTTGGCAGTTATTAGCTGCTGCTGCTGTTGTTAATGTTGCTGGTTCTGCTTTCAGTTTTCAGCTTTCAGCTTTCAATTTTTGTTTTGGTTTCCGTTTGGTTTGAGCTGTCGATGTTTGCTCCTACTCCTGCTCCTGCTGCTTTAGCTCTTGGCCATTTGTTTGCCTGAGCTAATAGTAAACTATGCAGCTATCGTTGTGTTGTCGCTACGTTCGAGCTTGAGCTTTGTGTTTACCTGTGCGCAATAGCCACAGTTAATTGACACAAATTGCATGCCGTACTGGCATATGGGTCGCGTACGTATACGTAATATTCGCGCTAGAGGCTACCATAATTAAAGGCCAGCAAATGTCAAACTCAATGCAATGGCAACTTCATTTGCAGAATAATTGCTCCCGTTTTTTTCCTTTTGCATCTCTCTCTCATACACTTGGTTGCCTTCAGTTATCGAGGTTCATTTGATTTTCTTTGTAATCAGAAATGCGTTTGTTCCATTTAATCGAATTAAGTGCGCTAAGCCATTTGAGCCATTCTTTTATCTCTGCTGCGTATCTGCATGCATTTTTTAATTTAATTTCTCTTTTTTTCTTTGCGATTCATTCTCCTTCTTAAAGTTTGCCCTCTTTTTGCGTTGCTTTGATTAATGACTTGTGAAAGTGAAAGGTGTGCAAAAGTTGTGCACTGAGCCGAAGGGGCATCAAATACTTTTGTACTCAAGAGCTACTTAATTGAGCTCTATTGAGAGAGAGACAGAGAAAGAGAGACAGAGGGAGAGAGAGAGAGAGAGAGAGAGAGAGAGAGAGAGAGAGAGAGAGAGTGATGTGCTTCACTGTTGCTTAAGTATTCATTAAAGACTTTACTTTTGAAATAAATATAGTAAACACTTTCTGACAGTAGAAGCTTTCAAAATAAATATTTCTATTCAATTGCCAACAAGTTTACTTTAAATACACTTTCACTTAATCTGCTTTATATTTCTGTCAAACTTCAGCACTTTGAAAAACAGCTATGACACTTAAGCTGGCTCAAACCACATAGTCTGTGTACACACACAGCCACACTCATACGAGACACACATTCATGCAGTGCGAACTCTCTTGAAACTTTGGACATTCTGTGGCCAAGCATATGACAAACAGAATGCCAGGCATTCCAAGCCACGCCCCTTGCCCCCAGTTGGCTGATTATCATTCATTTGCTGCCACATAATGGGCCAATTCAGCTGCGGCTGCGGCAAACGTTTTAGGATCCCGATAATTATCAACTGTGGTCAACACAAAGAAGATATCAAAAAAAAAAAAAAAAAAATGGTAAATAAAGTGAAAAACTTTTTAATTTGCCAACGTAGTGTGAAATTTTTTTAACTGTTGAAAATGGCCATCAAAAATGTGTGGGTCTGTGTGTGTGTCTGTGTGTGTACTTTGTTAATAACTGCATGTGTCTTGTCTGCAGCCAAATGCAGTCATTGTTTTACAAGCCAACAGCAGCCGAACCAGAACCAGTTCCAGCGCTGCTGCCAATGACAGCAATAGCTGGAGCGACGCTGTCAGCGACGGCGGCGACAAAAGAGACAGCAACAGCGACAGCGGCAGCAACAGCGACGCCTCGTAAGTAATTTCGCGCATATGTTACGCCACAGCCGCTGCATGCGACACAGCAGCAACAACGACAACAACAGCAACAATAACATCAATCGAAACTGTTCATAGCGGGCGAAAGAGGGCAAAAGAAAGAGCATGAGTGTGGGCTGTGAGCTATGTTATACACTAGTCGACAGCCGAATGTGGGCTTCAGTGTCAGCTGCAGCTGCAGCAGACGGCGGCAGAAGCAGCAGCAACAGAAGCAGCAGCAGCAATAGCCGCTTAAGCTCGGCTGAGCGGCATATTCATGGCTGCTGCACACGACAAATTGAATTTTATGCAAAGGCTGCGCCTCGCCCCTGTCCGCTCTAATGCATTGTTCTCAAATCACCATCACTCTCGTTCGCTCACTCTCACTCGCTCAATCTCTGCTATTTGCCTCATGCTCTGGCTCGGCGACATCTAGGGCCTGTGTATGTCTGCATTATAAATTTAGTTTTTTGTTTTCTTTTTGTTGCCTTTTCGTTCGTCTGAGTGGGCGTGTGTGTGCGTGTGTTGTGTTGGCATATTAAGCTTATCCTTGTGCTTTGCACTTGCCAGTCGTCCTGCAACTCACGTTTTCAATTGTTGCTGTCGTTGTTGTTGCCTGCGTGTGTCCTAGTTTCAATGCTCCTGCACTTTCCTGCGTTCAGTTATTGTTGCTGCCAGCATTGTCTTTGCCCTTTGCCTTTGCCTTTGCCATTACCTTTGCTTTTGCCTTTGCTTTTCCCGTTGTCATTTTTGTTTAGGGTTCCTTGGCAGTAGCTCTCCATATTATTTCACAGCTCTATCGGTCTTATGGGTCCATTGTGTGTGCTACCCAATTTGCCGGCTAGACATTAATGAGAAATAATGTTATCGCACTGTTAAGCAGCTGTAAGAGTCTGCTTTGTTCTCTCAATCCGTTTGTGCAAATTGTCATTCAGCAGGGGATTAATTGTCATTATGATTTTGATAAGGCCTTTGAAATGGGTGGTGGCAACTTAGAGGGTTCCATATACTAGCTGTTAAAATCTTAATGGGTACTTTCGTTAAAATGCTAAATACGCCCGTATAAACAAATATTTTACAGCATAAACACTTAAACATAATAATTGCATTCTGTGTACGCGGCTTAGCCAACCCATTGACAGCGAATGAACGCTGTTAGCGAGCGAATTGCTCCCACTCGGCGGTGAATGTTAACTAACAGTGAGCAGCAAGGATAACATGGACTGAGTTGTTCTTGTTCTGTTATCTAACTCTCTCGCTCTCGCACTCTCTGTTTTAACAGCTGTTAGCTCGTATTAGCCGAGCAGCATCTGCCACGACATCTTCGCTTCGTTTAGTCTACTTTTAGCCGGTGTCGCGTGCGCAACACATCGAGTCGCAGCTGCAAACCGGGGTTAAGCAAGTGATTAAAGAGTGTGAATACAGTGATTGAATTTGAATAAATAAACTATGTGACATTTTGAAATATAATTGACAATTTACAAGTGGTAATATAAAAATAAATATATGTAAAATAATTTAAGTGTTACTAAAAAGAAACAAGCAAAAATTAAAAACTTGTGAAGTTTAAACATTTATGGAATTAAAAACAAAATAATGAGAAATGTTGAACAAAAATTTAAGTGACATATGATATAAACATAAAATTTGTGCTATAAATAGTTTTCATTAAAAGAATGTGTGAATTGTATATTTAACAATATACTTTATCATATCGAAAAGTTTTTAATTTTGTATAATGAATTCTTTTTAATTAAATGAATCTATCTAAACTTACGTATATATTTAATTACCTTGTTCTTTTAATTGTCTTTTATTATAAATAAATATTTTTCAAAATCAGTTAACATGAATTAACTAGCCAAGGTATATATTTTTAAGAACTCGTCGAATTGTTTCTCTTACCAATATACAATCTGCTTTTAAATTCTTAATGATTGCATAAAGGACGCTTTCGAAAATTCTTATAAATTATTCAGTTTTGTTTTTGCCTCAGGAAGTGTATTTCAATCATTTATTTATTTTATGCTTGATGTTTTAAAGTAAAATATCAATAAAAATAATAAGATAAATGTAACACCTATATGGATTTTTTAAATATAAACATATACATAAGATATATATTATTTATATATATACGATGTCCGCAACAAATAAACTAAATTACAAGTCAGAAAAAATTCTGTTTCCGGTTCGGCGGCCAGCAAATTTCATCTTCCGTTCTTGGCTATTTGCTTTGCCTCAGCCGTAGTCGTACCCGTAGCGGCATAAGCAACATCAGTGGGAATGCTAAGCACAGAGAACAGAAGTCACGAATTTAAGGAAACAACATGAACAAGCGCTGAGAGCAGTGGGAAGTTGTGTTAAATCATTTACACTTCCGCTGCTGCTTTGTTTGTGCAATCAATTTAGTATTATTTACGTTATCAACAGCAGCAACAACAACAGCTACTATAACGTAAACAATAACACTAATAATAACAACAACAACATTGACAGTAGCAACAACATCAAGCAACTCCTTAATGCATACAATTCATTCGGCCAGAACATAACATTTGTTTAACATTTGCGTTAACGCTTCATTAAACCAGTTGGAAATCGTTTGGCATTACTTATGTATGTATAGCTGGCATTTCTCAGAGCTCTTCCCACATCGTGGCCTCCTTTGTAGTGTGTTGTAGAAACAAAAGGCATTTAAATCATTATTTTCCCGCACAAGCTGCAAACAAAGCCCGGGTCAAGCGCAGAGCTCCAACTCGAACCTGCAACTGGCTCCTGGCAACGCGCCCAAGCCCAAGTCTAAGCCTAAGCAGAAGGCAGGCAAATCCTTTCAATTCGTAGGAGCGTGTCTTGCATCTCTAAGTTCTCTCTCTCTCTCTCTCTCTCCCTCTCTCTGACTGCCTGTGTGTGTGGGCGTGTTTGCCTGGCCATATGTACACCTTTTACGCCCGACTAAACACCCGCATAAATAAATTTCGTTAATGCCAAATAGTCTCGAGCGTAAAAGAAAGATGAGGTAACAGCAGCAGTAGCAGCAGAAGTAGCAGCAACGGCAGCAGTCTGCCAAATGGAATGCCTCAACAGGCACACATACACACACACACACACACACACTAGCAAACAAACACCCAAACAAATACAAACACACACACACACTCAGTCATAGGTAAATGTGTGCCTGAAAGCATTTTCGCCAGAAATTCGCAATATTTTTCCCATTTCTCTAGCATACTTTTCAGCGCAGCCATGAACTGGCGTGCCATGAACTGGCGTACTGGAATTTCTGGACAAGTTCACATTTTTGTTTAGGCAAGCGCGCTTCCTGAAGAATTCCAACTGTTTTTCAGCATGTTCCCTGCTACGTAATCCAAGTATTCAAATGCCATACGCGAATTGGGCTAGCGAAATTAATTTCAGTTTTTTGTAGCCTACTTTTCTGCGTAAAGTATTTCAAAATTTTAATAAAATCACATCAGGCAATTTGATGCGACTTTTACATGATTTGAATAGCTGCGCGTGTACCGTAATAATAACAGTATTACATGCCTAAGCAAGCTTACTCATGACGCTACTTTAAATATCTTCTTTAGACTCAAAAGCTTAAGCTGTACTTAATAAATTTGCAGATAGTTTGTGTGGCAGGCAGGGCATACTTATTGAATTATTAAAATGTTGTTCTATTGCTTATAATTCGAGTATTAGCAGCCTAACATCAACGCAGTTTGTAAACTTTGTCAATTTACGAGCAAAACTTACAAATTAACTTATAGACTTGGAAATTTCGAGAAACTCTCACTAAGGAGAACGAGCAACAAGATATAACAATTGCCTAAAAACACTTGACCAATTTGTGTTTACTGATTAAGAAATTGGGCTTAGATTCAATAACTGAATTAATCAATTGAAAATGAATTACGATATTACATCATCCACAATCTGAGCTTAAACTGTAAAACGAATGCTCATTTGAGCTTACGTTTTGTGGAATATCTTGAGCAACTTACGCTGTTGGCCACATGACTCAACCTAAAACTCAAACACACAAACATATTAGGATGGGATTTTGCGCAAAACGTTTCACATAAAATAGAAAAAACAAAAACAAAATAAAAAAAAAAAAAAAACAAGGCAAAGGCAACATTGTGGGAATATTTATAATTTGCCACGTGTTGTTGCACAGCTCTTAAGTTTGTGTTTCTGTTGTTGCAGTTGCGGCATCTGGGCGAGTGCAATTGTGAAATATGCTAAGCCCACAATTGTGTGTGAAAACTAGAAGAAGACAAAGCAACCAGTTTTAGAGGGCAGCCCAACACCACTGCACCACCACATTAGACCAACCACTGGACAGGCACTGCTTGTGTCTCAAAGCCAACTAACCATAATAAGCAGCCCAAACAGCATCTGTATCAATATTCGCTAGAAGAACGCTCAAAATATTCCGCATTACCCGCAGCCGGTGAGGGACTCGTGGGGTCGGGTGCTGCTGCTGCCGAGCGGCACATGTGACCCAGTTAAGCCGATTTGCTGCCAGACGGCGTGCCACTGCTAGAGCACGCGGATTATTAATTTGGCTGCCATTTTAAAAGAGAGAGAGAGACAGAGAGAGAGAGAGAGGGTCACGGCAGAAACATGCACTCCCATCACCCAACTCCGATCCTGGCCAGCCTCTGCCTGTGCCTCGTCCTCGCCGTCAGCCTGCAGCCGCAGCTGCTCCACTGTGCCACAACGGGTAAGTTTGCATAATATCAAATTTGATTTTCATTTCGTTTTATTTTTTCTCGTATTTTTCCTCTTTTTGGCGCTACATTTGCCGCATATCAAATACTTCTCACTTTTCTGCTGCCCGTGTATCTCTTTGTGTACTTGGTAATAATATTAATTTGATGGGCGGCAGGGCGTGGCAGGGCACGCCTTGGCTGAGCTAACTGACTCTGAGGCATTTTTCGCCACGCTGCGAATTGGTTTTGCATATTTTTTTCAGACACACGCTCAAAGGCATAGACAGACTCCGGTCAAATAAAACAGCTGTTAGCAGAAGGTATGCTTTGGTTAATAGAATCAGACTTGGCATGCGGTAAATATCATTAGAGAAATTAAAAGTCTGTCTAAGAAGTCTGTCAAGTGATTGATATTTGTTTCTGTTAATGTTTATGATCGCCATGCCTAATTTATTTACAATAAAATTGTCACGTTGACTATATTCAATACGATTTATTTAAAAATTAAATTAAAGTAAAATTAAAATTCAATTATAGATTACCAAATCGCAGCTGTTCAAGACTTTAGCTAAATGCGTTTCAGCTCAAGCTAAATTAATTCCAATTATTATAGTTTACTGTACTTGAAGAATTTCACTTACTGTTCATTAAAACGAACTTTGAACTTTCATTTAGAAAACATTTCCCTTTTTTGTCGCTCAAATGGCAAAAGTTGCATCCAAATATAAGCTTGCAACAAAGGAGCCTTCCACTCCGTCAGAGGCAATAATTATAATCGAGGCTAATTAAAATTGTAAATGGCAAAATTACAAATAGCAATAAATAAAAGGCAAAACTCTCAATAGGGAAAGTGCGCTGGGGGAAAAAAAAGGAAAGTTAAAAATGAACATTTTCGGGAGGGGCGCAGCGAAAGCCAATTGTTTGGCAATCAGCTTCAGAATTCTGTGAAAAGCTGGAAAATCTGATTTGTGATCAAAGTCATTATTATTATGTGGCAAGCTTTGCGACACACGGACTGAACTATTCCCGTTGATGTCTGAAAAGGCATTATTGTAGCCAAGTTAGCGTCAGTCATTTAAACCTAAATTAAGAGGTCGTGTATGGCTGAGTATTTGGGGTTCTTTAAACCAATTGCCAGTTGCTGTTTATTGTTGACTTTTACGATTGTTGGCCATGAAAGTGGTGGACGGAACGCTTCAGAAACCACGATTCCGACTACAATTGGACTGGCAACCAGCAACAAAAACAACAACCACTCCCGGGCAATACATACATATATATGTAGAGAGTGAGAGAGAGAGAGAGAGAATTGCGACTATGTCGAACAATCAAAGCAACAACAAAGGCAATGGCTGCTGCT
Organism: Drosophila borborema; assembly: GCA_030914335.1. Classification (NCBI taxonomy): domain Eukaryota; kingdom Metazoa; phylum Arthropoda; class Insecta; order Diptera; family Drosophilidae; genus Drosophila; species Drosophila borborema. The sequence continues at coordinate 12,193,641 of JAUESP010000306.1, forward strand.
GTTGCTCGGCAGCTTCAGATGAAAACTTTTACTTTTGTTTAATCAAATTCTGCAGCACGTCGAGCACCATTGAATTCTTGTAACAAAACTGACTGCCCTGCCTGTTCTGCCCTGCCCTGCGGGTCCATGCGGTCCCAGGACTGAAGTGTGGCGCAGCATTTGCGAGTAACTAACTCATTCGCCAGCCCACGGCCACAGGCATTTCGCCGCCACTCTTCATTGTTGTTTTGCTTGGCTTTTTGGCTGCTGCCACAGCTTCTGCATCTTTCATTCTCTCCCATTCACCCAGCTCGAGCTTGTCAGACAAGTGCTCCGGCTCCCTCGAGATGCCACTGGTTAGCCGCTCAACTGGCACGCTCGACTTAAACGCTTAGGCACAATTATTACACAAATTACTGGCGTAGCTAGCAAGAGGTGGGTGTCCGTCATCGTTATTAGCGCCATCTCGACAGCCATTTGATGGGAGTGCTCAACTCTGTGGTGTTCAGTTGAGATTACATGACCATGGCCATAACCAAGCTCCAGTTTTCATTATCATCTCGACTCTGCAACATGCCCATCATCATTAGGAAAACTGTTGATTTTCTGTCAGCAGTGACTGGGCTGACGGACGCACAGCGATAAAGAGTCGACCCTCGCCAAGGATTATGTACAAAGAAAATATTATATGTTTCTCAATGTTCTAAAGTCATAATTGTTTCTGACTTTGACGGAAAGCGCTGAATCATTTTTTTACTCTATTTGTTGTAGGTTTTTGCACTGACTGAAAATTACAAGATTTCAAAATTTAAATTATGTTTACATGAATTGAGCGTTCGCTGATGAAGTAAACTCAAGCTGTGATTCCTCTCAAATGTACTTTTTATGATAAGAGTTTGATTTATATAATATTTATGTCTTAATTATTTTAATAATTAATTTCTGTTGATAAATTAAATCCTACTTTTTAACTACACCTAATTTGTTTTTTATCTCATGCCAAATAGTCTGCGAGCTGTAGTTGCCTAATCACAAAGAAAAAAAAAATAAGTAAATAAAAATAAAAAAACTTCAAAATTGCTTTTTCTAAACAATATTTTCCTGGAAAACGTTTATGAATTCCATTTTGTTGCGTGTCGCAATATCAACTTGATACAAGTGTGCATAATTAGGTTAATCCCAAGAATTTGCAGGTTTTCTTCGAATTTGAGGTTCCCTAATGGAACCAATTGGGGCCACCTAGTCAACGTTTTTCAGGAGCGAGAAAAGCAAACAGGACTCTGTCAAGTGCTGGCGAATAAGTTATGGCTATGTATATATATAAATATATATTCACATGTGACTGTGTGAGTGCCTGTGTGGATGAGGCGTGTCTGTTAGATGATTTTATTGCTACACTTGATGCCGCCTTAAGTGCCCACGGAGCTTAGCTGGCTAATTTTAGTGCGGGAAATCCTTCTACGCCCTCTCTCTCTCTATCTCTCTCTCTCTCTCTGCTATTATGTGGAGATGAGTTGATGCATGATGAGACTGAAACTCATTGACTGCCTCAGTCTCAGACTTCGCCTCGAGTCTCCACTCAAGTCTCAAGACTCAAACTCAATCTGCATCATAGTCTCCGTCTAGCTGCGAGTCATCGAGTCGCCTTTGCCGCTTGGTCGAGCCTCATTACGCAAGTTTGTCCCGCCAATTGGAGCAGGTTCTGGGGCTGGGAAGTCATTTTATCTTTTTATATCTTACTCTGCACACAGTTCGCTTGTTTTTCTGTGTGTGTGTGTGAGGTTTTATAACTTTTTAGTTTGTTGCTTTGTCGCAGAGATTAAGCAAATTTTTTGTTGCATACTTTAAGGCAGTCGCGGCTGCTGTTGTCGCTTGCCTAAAGTGATATTTTTCCTAATTTTCCCTCTTTATTATTCTGTTTTTCTTTTCGTTTGGCGCGTCTCTTACGCGTAATTCACTTGTTTTATTGCAGTTTCGCTTTGCTCCCCCGTCTTTCATCTTCCTTCTGTGTTTTTTTTACGCCGTTTTGATTTGTTCTTTGCTCGTTTGTGCCGCGTCTATAGCGAAGAGTTGCTGTTGGGGTAGCAGGCATATTCATGCTTCGCTTTTATATGCCTTGAACTCGTGCAACTCGACAGCTGTTTGGTCCTTAGCTTGTTTGCGGTTAATGAGTTGCCCGCTGCCAACGCACCGTGGGCCACATTCCGGAATCAAAGAAAAGAATTTATCTTTCCTAAACGCCGCGATTAGAAGGAATTTATGCGTTGAGAGCGAATCGCATAAATGAATAAATGCCATATTTCACATAATTTAGTTGAACATTGTTTCTGCGAGTCTAAATAAAATTCTGTTCTTGATTTAATATGAATGTAAAATTCTTTAAATTTACATATAAATAGAAATGTGTCAAAAATTGTATCCATATTTGATGCATGTGTTGACTCCATTGAATTTTTAAATTATTTCCTCAAATATTTGTAAGATCTCAAATTCAAAGCGAAATGCATTTTATTGAGCAAACATGATATATATATACCATTTACAATCAATTTAATTTAGGAATTTAATCTTGTTTGGTATCAATTTGTAAATTAATATTTGTAAATAATGTTCTCAACTTTAAATTTAATCATTTTTTTATTTTTATTTTTTGTGCGTGTGAAGCAACTTTTCGGCCACTCGTACAATTGTTGCGAACATGTTGATGATTATAATAATAATAATAATAATGACGATCAAGTTGTTGCAGTGCATCATTAGTGCAGGCAATTAAAAAGTTTTTATATGAAATCGTTTTATCTTTATTGCACGTACACGCCGCTTAAATATAAAACATGATAACATGCCACACACACATACTCACTTATATATATATATATATATATATATATATATATATATATATATATATATATATATATATATATATATATGCACACATTCACTTTATGGCTGCCGGCGAATTTTGCATTTGCTCGAAGCACTTGTATTTCCTTCTGTGCCTTCTTCAGCCGTCGCGTCGCTTCGCCTTGCTTAGAGAGTTGTCGAGCTCTCAGCTCAGAGCCATAGATGCTCGATAGCTGGCAATCTCTTAGGCAGTTGCTATTCGCTTCAGAGCGCATTACTTAATTAACGATAAATAACTTTTGCCTGCCAACAGGTCAGCAGGCCTCGTTCAACTGCAATGGGCATAAAAAGTTTCCGAAGTGCTTTTCGAACTTTGGAGTGTTTAATTTTTGAATATTTTACTTGACTGCAAATTAAAAAAGATAAAAATGATTACTAGAACGGCACTCAGTATTAATTAAATTGAAGGAATCTCAACGCTTGCATAAGGCATGCAGCATGTGGCCCTCATCTTTATATCTGTGGCGTGGCACACTTTTGTCTCGCCTTTACTCCTTTTTACTTTTTGCAGTTGTCGTTTTTCTGTACTGCTGTTCGGGCCAGAAAGTTTCGTTAGCGAAATTTATGGTGTCAATTGGGCAAATTTACGGGCAACTGCAGCCACGCCCACCTTTTTTTTGTGGGCAGGTGGGTGGAATAAGAAGTGTCATAGGTGCATAAATTATGACCGAATTTCTTATATTTTATTACAATTCTTTTTGCTGCACATCAGGTGGAAAGGGGAGAGAGGAAAGGGGACAGTGAGAGTGCGAGATGCGCAAATATCGATGTATGTGAGTGTGATTTTAATATATATACACATATATGCTGCTTTATGTACTTTAAAACCCAATAGAATGGAAGCATCAAATTGAAAACTGTGACAATATATTTATTCAGAAAATGGTTTCTTTCATCTCGAATTATTATTTATATATTGGCTATGACAAACCTCAAATTAAAATAAACAGTGGGAGAGATTGGGTAAAATAAAGAATTTTAATTGGACCGAAGCAAACAACAATTCGAATTCAAAACAAGTCTGCGCTGAGCTCGAGGTGAGCCCCTGACTTCTATAATTATATTTAGTGCTTGGCAGTCAGTCGCCCTTGGCCTGTAGATGGGCTTTTAGCCTATTTCCTATATCATGTTTGCTGTCTTACGGCTTTGCTTGCCAAAATTATGCAAATCAATACAAAAAGCCACTTACTGGCCGTCCTTGAAGGTAATTAGCTAATTAATTTGAAATTGTTATAATGCGTAGACAGTGGACAGGCGAGCAAATTGATAGCGACTGGATGGTTGAGTGGTTGAATATTGGAGTGGAGTGGCTGAGTGGTGCAGCCTTCTCAAGTTGTGCGTTGATTAATTTATTGAACTCGCTTTAATTGTTGCCGGGCATATTAGATAAATGGGATCAGGGCAGTTGAAATATGTAAGCGGCTTAATCGCCGAGCTCGAAACAAAACACAAACTCATTAATTTATGGCTCACAATGCATCTTGCTTTACAATTTCCACTCTCTATCTCTATCTCTCTCTCTCTCTCTCTGTCTCTTCCTCTTCTAGGCGGCCTGGAGGCGGCAATATTAAGGAGCGACAGAATAAATGACGGCACATTTCATAGAAGTCAATCAAAGAGAGCGGCGACATTGGCAAAAGCGTTGCCATTCAGTACAGCGGCAACGCAAATTGTCAAAGCAAATGATGAGCCAACAGGCGCTACGGCAGCTATGCACACAAATGCGAGTCCATCCATTACAGTTGCAACAACGGCAATTGTGGACACTGCATTGCCCAGCCACAGCAGCATTAATAACATTAACAACAATGACGATCGACAGCGACAGGAACAGGAACAGGAACAGGAACAGGAACAAGGACAACGGCAGGATGCAGCAGCCGTGCTGCAAGCAAATCTTATTATGAGCAATAGAAGTGTGGAGCAGCATGACCCACATGTGCACAAGTACAAAATTACACAGCACAATGCATTGTTCTACGACAGCAACGGGTCTACGGCCGCAATCGATGGACCAGCTATAGCTACAACTGCAACAGAGGAATCGACAACAACTACAACAACCGCAGCCACAACAACAACAACGACACGTCGGCCAGCTCCAAGGACAACGCTAAAGCCACCGCCAACAATAGATGATTATCAAACAATAATTAGCCAAGCTGGCACACACGCCTATCTGCCCTGCAACGTAAGTAGAGCCCAAATCTCATACTGAAGCCGAATTACACCCCGGGAATTTCCATTAATTAACAGTCCATAATGCGTGCCAAATGAAACGCCCGCTTGGTAGGGGCCTTGAGAGGTATATGTTATAAGATTACTAGCCCAGCCGCAAGAGCTGGCTCAGGCGCCGCTGTGACACAAAAGCAGTGATTGCTTCCCACATTCAATCAGATCAAGAAAAGCCCTTATCACACACATACACACACACACACTATCAATTAATGACATAATAATGGGATATGTATCCATAAATCTGCCATAATATTCAATAGGTCGAAATGTAAGCCGATTTTTTGTTGCTTAGTTTAGGTAATAGGAGCTTCATGAGATATTCAATAGATATTTACATGCTTAAGACAACTACAAGTTTTGATCAGAGTTTGTGGTAGTGCTGTTATGCATATACAGAGTTCAGTGGAATCCGCTTATAACGATTCCACTTATGGTGTCCGTGCGGTTATTGCGAAAATTATATGAAAAGGACTCTGCTTAATACGTATCTTCCGCTTATATCGACGATATTTTCTCATTTCATTAACATTTCAGCCGGTTACTATGACGAAGCGAAGATACAATACAACAAAGCAGTAATCAGTACCCTAACTTGTAACTTGAGAATGACGTCTAATGCTAATGCTTCTGATAGTATCTTGTGTTTATTAAGAAATACATTTGTTTTATTTTAAAACCTTACATGAACATGACAACCATAAAAGACATTTAAGTTATTTTTGCTTCTTTTGGTTATAGCGTCCTCCGTGTATCAGGACAAAAGATCGTAGGTCCCTTGAGAGTCGTTATAACCGGATTCTATTGCTTATATATACAGAATATATTAATATGTAATACATGTTAAATAACTTTCATTTAATATATACACATCGGTTAATATACGTATCAACTCTTAACCGGCATTTTTATCACCTTCAACACAACGTTAAAGACAATCTTTTTACTGCTATAATTTCATTAATTAGATGAGACAACTACAAAATGAGTTGTCCCATTCAATTGCCATAATTTTAAATAAAATACAAAAAAATTTATTGTTCTACCAGAAATGCACTTTCAGAAAAAAAGTAGCTTTAATCTTGCTTTCATCTCAAGACTGTTTCACCTTTGTGTTGAATCATAATTTCTCAAGTTGAACAGACTCTGGGACTCTCTTAATGCCATCATTCAGTCAAGTTACCAAATTGACTGCTCTTATTATTATTATTATTATTATTATTATTATTATTTTTATTTTTTTAATTTTATTTTTTTTTGTATTGTGTTCTCTTTTTTGTTTTGTATGCTTTATCAATGACTTGCATAAGGCGCACGCTTATGCCGAATAATGCCTGAATACTTGTACAATATTAAGTTGTTGACCAAACTGAGCAGCTGAAGGAGGCCAAATGAAAAGTTGATTGATTTTTGCTGAAATCCAATCAAGCGCTCGCTTCGCTGTTTACTTTTAGCTGAGGATTTTAATTTTTTTTTTTTTTTGCCATTTTTTGTGGAGAGTAACGAAAATATTGACAAAGCATTTTTCTTTTCTCTTATTAATAATCATTGATAATTTATAATAAGCAACTGATTATGCAGAATTTTTTTCCTCTTTGCTCAATCGGTTTATAAATACAGGGCGGAGTGTATAGTTCAGGGAAGAGGGTGGGAGTTGGGGGAGTTAGGTTCAACTTTGCTGCGCTTTGAACTAATTTACGCTTGGCGCTGTCGGAACTGAAAGAAAACAAACCGGAAATTGCCACTGCCACGCCCCAAGCCCCCAACGTATGCCCCGACCTCCGTTTCTTCGCCCAATTTATAGCCAAAGGCAACGCCATTTTCGTAGATGACCCAAATTTTCTATGCCCCAACCCCGAGCACACACACACACACACGTACAGTTCTGGGCGTGGCAGCAGCGTATGTGTGTGTGTGTGTGTGTATATGTGTGTGAGTGTGTGTGGCATCCAAAGTCTGCCCGCTAATAATTTAGTTACTCGCTCTCTCGCTGTCTTGGCGCAGTGCCTGCAACGCGCACAGCTTCCACATCGTAATGACAATTATGCTAATGATCATTATAATTACAAGCATAAGCATAATCATTACGGCGTTTATAATTGGCGCAGTCGTCGCTGCCACTGTTTATAGAGTAAATTATTTTGATCTTCCTCCCTCTCTCTTTCCATCTCGCTTTCTCTGTAAAAAAAATTAAGTGAATTGAAACTTGAAAGATACAAAAGTATCCCAACTGTCTGCAGCTGTTTAAAAGACAAACAAATACTTTTCTCTTACTGTTTTTTCTTTTTCCCTGCTTCAGCGTTTATTCAAATGAACTCGTCTGCAACAACTCGCATACTAACTTTTTACTCGAATAACTTAAATACATCGAAGGCAAGGTCCGATGAGAAAGAAAACCTAGTAAATATTAATTTTGTATAGGATGATAGCTTTACAAATCATTTACGTTTACTTACCTTAACGCACCTTTATTGATTTTATTATCACTATTCATTCAATATTAATTTACATCAATTTTGCCTCGATTCGTTCAATTCATTCATGTATATCGTTTACGATTTATTTAATTTCATCTTATTTTTCATTTTCATTGGGCAAACACTTCCCAATTTGCAAACAATTTTTTACATACTGCAAATGTTTGATTTTTGTGGAATTATTTCTCAGTTCTTTCAAATTGTAAATTTTAATTTTTATTTAAAATTTGTTTAGAGTTTTTACGTGAAAATTATTTACTCTCACTCTCCCTCTCATCTCTCTCTCACTCTCTCACTCTCTCTCTCTCTCATTCCCTCTCTCTTTAAAGGATATTTATTTCACTTGATATTCCAAGTAGAGGATAATCAATGTAGGAGTATACACATCAATTGAGACCGATTATCTGATAAAGGGAAAATATATGTTATATGCTCTTTTGCCACACATAGCTGAAGGCTGTCGTAACTTATCGAAATGTAAAATAATCTGCTCAAAGCAAATCAATTAATAATAAATCTGAAGCCGTAGGCGTTACATAGAGCTTACATCGCGTATAAAGGCAGGCTACATGAAAGATGAAGCAAAGCTCTGCCCATGAGCAGTTGTTATTTTTTTTCGAGATTTTCGCAGAAGCGGGTTTTGTTCCCTTACCATTATTTTGGGTTATTTTGCAAAGTCTGCAAAAAGTTGTTTTTTTTTTGTTGTTGTTGCAGATTTGGAATGGAAAAAGGCAAAGAACTGCCACCCATGAACGTGGCTCTCTTTGAGGTGTATTGTTGTGTGAAAAAATTGGCAAAATAAAAGAAAGAAATTATTTACAAACAAGTTTAGACAGCATTCGCAAATGTTATGGCCAAACTTTGTTGTCTGCGTGCCTCTGGTTTTGCCTCCACAAGATACAAAAAAGCAAGAAAATGAACAAAAAAAAAAAAAAAAAGAAAACTCGCTGCTGACGACAGCAAACGAAAAAGTAAGACGAACATAAAAGCCAAGGAGCGAAAACTTGACTACAGCCAAGGCTCCAGCCTATCTATAGCTTTGACGGGATATGGTATAATATGATATGGGTGCAGTCGGCCCGTCAACTTTTACAAACTATAAGTGCCACTTGCTGGCTTTATTGCCCATTTCCAGGCGCTTGACTTTAATGCAATGCTAACATTTGCCCACAGACATCAAGATACAGAAAGTGGGATATAGAGCGAGACAAAGAAAGAGAGAGAGAGGGAGAGAGAGAGAGAGAGAGAGAATGCAGCTACATCTAATTAACAATATTTAAATTGCAAAACAGCTCAAAATTTGGCCATCTTGATAAATTCGATGGCGAAATACGGTCATTAATTTGTTGGCAAATTAAGCGCAATCTACACGAACCCAGCCGCATAATGCGCCATCCATAACCGAGGAATTTAAATTAGCTAACAGGCCCAACCTGAGCCAACCCAGCCACATGAATATTTGTCAGCCAGTCAAGCGAAGCAGTAGCTGCCGCCACAAGCATCCACTCCATATACTCATACTTACCACGTACTCCAAATTCTGACTGAAGGAGTTCCCCGCCAGTTGCTCCAGTTACAGCCCCAACTTCTGCCACTTCTCTTCGCCGACGCTGTGTGCGTGCCTTGGCTGGCTGCCCAACTGTCTCTCGAGGCGGGCAACTGGATAAGCATCTTCACTTAATACACTGAGTATAATGTCGATGCTCTGCCTGATAATAATGTCCTTTGTGCGATACTCGCGATTTCAAAGCTTTCCGCAAAATTTAATAAACTCGCTGTCCTCCCCACATTGCTTTATTTATAGCTGCATAATTTACAGTTTCTAGAAAATTTAAAAACAAAAAAAATAAGGAAGAATTTCCATCAAGAGTTCAGTGAACGGAAAACTTGAAAGATAAATTGAAAATTTGTGAATTAAGGCTTTGGCACATATCGAACAAGATTCTATTTCATTATTGTCGAAGTTTGATTTCCAGCAGAGAAGAAAAAAAGATCTGTCTGACTTCATTATACTTGGTCGGCTTCAGTAGTAGAATTAGAAATTACAGAAAATACTTCAAAATTAAAATAATACTGATGAAAATTAGCAGAAACTTAAGCACGTAAAACGCCGTCTCAAATTAGAGACTTTAGCAGATTCATCCCTGATGCTGTCTACTAAACCAACCTTATGGCGTTTACATTGCCTTAATGTGTGGCTGGCTTGAGTGTGTGTTTGTGTTTGTGTACTTATTAGTGATACGGCATATTCATAGAGTTTTGACAGCACGTACAGCTAAACAAGAACAACAACAGCAAAGGCGAGAAGAGGGCGGCGAGCTAGCAATTATGGCCAAGTCAGACAGACAGACAGACAGACAGGCGGGCAGCTAAATCTCCGTGTAGCGACTAGGCTAAAGAGGTGGGCGGTGGGCGCGGAAGTCCGTAGGGGCAAGAGAGCCTGTATTTGGGTGTCCTTCTGTGTGCGTGCCTCAGACACTTTTAGCTCCATGGCGACTGGGACTGAGCGGCAACCACAATGAAAAACAACAAGCACATAAAACACAAATGATTATAGTATCTAATCATGACGTCGTTCAACAGCCCCCATCTCAGTCTCAGTCCCCGCCCTCGTGCAGTGCCTTCGAGCTATTGCTACTTCATGTCGCCAGCGTCGTGGGCCACACGGACAATGTAGTTGATGACAGCAGTTCAAAGACTGTCATTTGCCACTGCCACAGCTAGCTGGAGTTTCAGTTGGCTCCACGCTTCGCAATCGCCATTTTAATCAGCAGCGTAGTTGCTCCCTAGCAACCCCTCGCCTGCCGCGCAATAGGGTATATGTGTATGTGCGGGGGCCCACACTGCGCGCAAACTGTGTGCTTGGAATTTTAAGTGAATCACAGCTTAGAGTGGATTAGTTGACCATTTGAAAATGTAACGCTTAAAATATGTTGAATTAATACAGAAATTATGAGCTGATGCGAAAAAGTTTACGTCTAACCAGCAACTAAAACTGAGCACTTAATTTCAGTCAAGTCACAGCTTGCAAAAATCTGTTCAACTTTTCTCAATATCTGCAAATAAGTGCCATTTCACTAATATGGCAAACAAAAAAAACATATCGTGGATTCTTTCTCCTGTTCATTAGTGATCGATCGGACAGAAACATTTTTTGAGTGTTTAGCTGAGTTAAATGCTGCTGAAACTCTTCTAAAGACTGTTTGCATAGACTCATAAAGTTATCTGCTCACTTACGGAACCTCATTGTACGAGCGCCAATCGTATCGCTCCCTAAATGATGTTCGGGAAAAGAGCATCACACGAATAATTTGTTGAAAAGCAATGAAACTAAATGGAAAAGAGCCGAGGGCTCTTTCTCAAAGCGAGAGCCATTTTGATCAGTTTATAGTTATTCTGTTTTTTATTATTTTCAGTCATACGTCATACGGAACTCCAATAATCCCTTTGTGGACTTCGTCATCTGTTACTTCAGCCCTTTTGGGTTTGCCGGCTAACTTTTTTAAGTCAGCTTATGCAATTGCTTACACTAATATTAATATTAATATAAATATTATTCGAGAACTCTGATTAAATCATATTTTCTAGATCAGCATTAAATGTGAGCATTTATTATTATTATATTAAAAAACATAAAACAAAAAAATATTTATTTATTACGTTGTTTCTATAATTCAACTTTGATTGTAGTTGATGTCTTCACGTCTCTCGGCTTTTTCAAATTCTGAATAATCTGCAAATTTGAATTATGTCAATAAACAATAAACTCTCGAACAACGTATTGATTAATGTTGCTATACAGAAAAACAATTCATTATTATATGAAATACAAAATGTGAAATTTTATATTAGACATTATTAAATGCATTCAACAAACAATTGAATGCTCAAACTGAATACCAAGCTGTCAAATGTAATAATGCAAGCATAATCGCAGAACCTGTTCACAACATTTTCCACAAATAAGAAATCCCTTGTCTGGCAGCAAATAAATCACAAATTGTGTCGAGTGTAATTACGATGAGCTCTTTCATCCAACATTATTCACATGCCGTACAAGTGGTACGCACACACACACAGTTTTATCCACCTACACACATACATATACATATGTATATATGTATATACAGTCAATAGAAGGTCTTTCAGTTTCCGTCTCGAGTTCAATGTATATTATTTTCTTTACGTGCGACTGGCTGACTGAGCGGAAGACTGAGGGGCAAGGCGGCAGGAGGCGGCGAGGTTGCTTTGTAAAATTGATTCTAAATTATTATTGTCATTATTGACAGAAATGAATCGTCATTTTGTTGGCGATATTGTTTACCGTTACAATGTCCCCCTATATATCATTCAGGGGCCGTTGTTGTAGGCGCCAAAGTTTTTGTGTGGAAAAGTTTAGCTGACATCATTCGGTTAGTCAGCTGGGATTTGCTCAGTGCCTCCCCTGCGGCCACGTCTCAATTGTATTGTATTTTAAAATATGAAAACCAATATTGACAGATTGTTTTCAATTATTGTCTAATTTGATATTGATTCATTCACTTGGATTGTCATCTTTCATTCATTCGCACAGGTCAAGCAATTGGTAAAGAAGCCCATCTCCTGGCTTCGCATGCGTGATGGCCACATACTCACCGTGGATCAGACCACCTTCATTGCGGATCAGCGCTTTCAATCTGTCTTTTCCCCCAACCCCGAACGCTGGTCCCTGCAAATCAAATACGTGCAGCTCAAGGACGAGGGCACCTACGAGTGTCAAGTCTCTACGGAGCCCAAGGCGAGCGCAATTGTGCACTTGCGTATTGTGGGTGAGTAAAGGAAATAATAAGTTTATAGCAAGTGGATAGCGCAAGGCTCGAAAGAATATAGAATAGGCTGCATTAGTAATTGATATAAAGTGAATTAGCCAAAAAATAGAGAACTCAATGATAGTTTAAGAATATTTCCAAAGTACTTCAAGTCTGAGTAAAGTATATTCAAATATTGTGAAATAAATGTTTCGTAAAGTGAACTATATGCACTATTTGATATCTGAGAGTATCTCATTTGATGTAAAAACAAAACTCAGAAGGCATTCAAGTCTAGTCAAAATGACTAAGGAACTGGTGCATCAAATAAGAATTCAAGTTATCCCAACTATCCAAAACTATTGATGAAATAAATAAATGAATGCATGAAACACTTATAATAACCACATATTACATTTTTAGACTTTACTAAACAATATTTAAAAATTAATAATGTAGTCATATTCGATTCTGTTCATAGACAACTTTTTATTTATTTATTAATTATTTTTTTATAATAAAGAATTTATGATTTGTATTAATGTTTATCAAATTTTGCATGACTATTAGATTTTTAAGAATTTCGTCAGATTTTTAAATCGTTTCACATAATTTCACCAAATTGATCCGTTAATGCCTGTTATTACTGCCATGCATGCCGTGTGCCAAGCCCAAATTCCAGTCCAAACATAAATCACAGAGCTGGCCAATTTATCAGTGGCCTCTGCACTGATTTTGCACAGATTGTAAGCGACTCTCTAAATGTGTGTCTCTCCCTGTCTCTGTCCGTGCTTTCCCAGAACCTAAAACAGAATTAATTGGCGAGTCTACGCGTCACGTGAAGGCCGGAAGTCAAGTGAAACTGCGCTGCATAATTAGCCAAGCGCTGGAGCCGCCACTTTTCATTAATTGGTTTTACAATCAGAAGCAAATCTATTTGCATAATCGTCGCGGCTGGCGAACGGAAATTGAGCGCATCGATCTGCCAACGAAAGTCCCAACGACGCCGACAGCAGCAACGTCGACAGCAGCAGCAGACTCCCTTAATGATATAAAGGCCATAACACGTTCGTATATTCTAGATGCGATACCGGAGAGCGATGAGGCGGCTAGCGCCGTATATGGATACATGCTGCCAACGATGGCAACGCCCACGCCCACGCTCACGCCCACAGCCACAGCAGCCGCAATGTCAACTTCAGCAGCCAGTGCTGCAGTTGCAGTTGCAGTAGCGGCAACAGCGGCAGCAGAGCAAGGTGTTGCAGCAAATGATATGCTGACAACAGCAGCAGCTGCTGGAGATAAACAGCCAACTATGACGACAACAGCAGCAGCAGCAGCAGCAGGTGCGGCAACAACAACAATTCCAACAACAACAACGTCAACTGAGCCAAGCACAACGCCAACAACAACAACAACAATGCTGCCGAGTAGCAGTTTCATTAAGCAGATAACGGTAAGTGGCATACCGCACA